>BMAV01011755.1:36805-51041 GCA_019973955.1 Trichonephila inaurata madagascariensis | reverse complement strand
ATTGAAAATCATCACATGCGGGAAACGTGCTGGAAGAAAAAGAAAAAAAAAAGGGACAAAATGTCGCAATTTTACCTTTATTGTGAAAAATAATCACTTATTTTCGCTGTACACCATTCGTTGCAAGGTCTCTGATTTTCTTGAGCAGCAGTAGCTGAGTAGGACAGCACTCTGATTGTTGTTCGTACCACTCCGTAGTTGTCTCTAACGCAGAAAGCTTTTGATGGATCCTTGCTACTTTCGTTGCTGTTGCTGTCCTTTTTTTCATCCGTTTCATAGTCGACAGGGTCGGATTCTTCTTACACAGAAGTCATAATCTCGTCATCATTTAGCATTTGAAATCCACAGTCTTCTGCATCGCATGCGACCAGGTGTTTCTATATCTTATTAATCGCATTCTTGAAATCCTGAGCTTGATTGAACAAAGTCGGTATTCTCCTCCCTGTGGTCGTCATTGAAGTCTTTTTTGTCTTCTAAATCTGTCTACAACTTATTCCATGAATTTCATGTACAGTACACGTAGTTGACCAAAAAAAAAAACTAGTCCGGATATTTGACGCTCCGGATAATAAATGCTCAGACAAATGACCTACTACTGTATTTCAACTAACTATAAGAAACAAAATAACAATCTAATTCCACATCTCTCAGATAATCACATAAAGATGGGGTTTTTTTTTAATCTCTTGTAACTTTTAAAAAAAAGAATCTTCGATTTTTTTTCAACAATTAATTTCACTGTAATTTTCAAAAATTCAGACTGGTGAACACAATAAGATTAGCTAGAGAGAAACTATATATTCGAAAAAAACCCTTAATATATCCTTTACTTTTAGTTCTGAATGTCAGATCTCAAAATGTCTACGCCTTTAGCAATCTAAGAAAAGTCGATACCGCTCGACACGAAACAGCAAAACCGAATTATTGCTGATGGATTTCTCTTGCCATGATAAAAAGAAAAGTTTTTATAAAAGAAAAATAACGCCGGCAAGAACAGAGAGTTACTTCTTAAAATAAATACCGTCAACTCTACACTAGCACCCTGGGAAAATTCATAGGTTTGAATTGATGTCATTCTAGAACATAGATCCCCCAGAAGTAGGTGGCGTCAACCCCTTAATAGGGATAGGGAACGCTGAAATTGTTTATGAAGTAATAAAACGGCCACAATTTTGAAGAGATCAAAAACAGGCTGAGGATATTGCGTTGTATGCCTTGGTTAAAAAATGTGTAGTTACGTAAAATATTTGTGTGGTAAGGTTAGAGAGAGGAGAGCAATGCTCTTCAAACTTTTCCAACTTACTGAACCCTTATGTATAAGGTATACACTATAAGGTTGTGATATGGCCCCCTTTGGTGACCATATCTTTGATTGTCAGCGTGAGCTAGAGGTGTGGGATTTTCTAAATAAACAGACATTTTAAATTCTTAATATGACTTTATTAAAAATAGAACTTAAGCGTCTAACAATTTGGATAAATTTAAATAAGTGAGAATCTAGAATGAACCAACACACAAAAAGATAGTTAAACCGAATCGCGTAACTTAGACCACTTTTCTAAATAATTATTCAATCCGCCTACTCTCACTTCTAATAATATTATAAGTCCTAATATCAAATAATCAGTCCTACCTTAATCCAAATTTAACTTCAAGCTTTATATGGAAACGTCTGGGTGCGCGTGCAATGGTATGCACCTTGTAATAATGGCTAAGTTTCTAGGTAACTTTACGATAGGCTGTCAATTCACGCTTTATCTCCTCCAAACATAACATTCATCAAATTACCATTCTGCTTACTGAAACTTCTGTTCTTTTAAAAACTATCTTATTTGCATTTCTTATTCGCATTTCGCTTCTTGCTGCCATTAATCTTGGCCATCAAAGAACCCAGAGGTTATGTTAAAGAAAAGACGCGTAAGCCCGTCACAAGATGTTTTCATAGAACCCTAATCTCACCCCATCTTAAAAAAATATATCTTAAAAATAATATTTAAAGTAGATCAATATGTTATAGGTACTTTATGTAAAGGCAATTGAAAAAAGTATTGCATTTGTTGTTACAAATTTTAATCTAATTTGAATATAAATTATTCATTAATAATATTAATTGGTGTGATCTAAGTTTCTTATTATTATTAGTAAGTGGGATATGCGATTGTTTTTTTTACTCAAACTGTAGAAGTCTAGTTCTAATGAAATTATCTGCAGACGCATTCATATTCTGTGTTTAATTGCTTTTGTAGATACTCAAATTGAAAAATATTTTTCACTTAAATACATTGTTCTGAATCGCATTATAATGTTTATGGCTACTTGTGAAATCCTGTGTATTTTGGAGGAATTTGCAACCTAAAATTTAAGAGCTGTTGTTGTTTTGTGACGGGCTCAAGGGTCTTTTCATTAACATATCTTTTGGGTTCTTTTGGGGTCAGAATTAATGGCAACTCTTTTCCAACCAAAACCCAAGAAGTGAAGCGTGAATAAAAGATGCAAATTAGAAATCTTTTAATTATCAGAAGTTAGAGTAAGTGAGGTGGCAATTTGGGGAATGTTATGATAGAGCGTGATACAATTGTGAAGTGACAACCAACAGAAGTTATTTCCGGAGATAGAGCCATTAGGTCAAGGTGCATACCATTGCACTCGAGTAAAAACGCAACTTCTATTAAGATTGGATCGATGATCGAAGTTAGGGTAGGAGTGACTATTTAATATTAGGATCTGAGATATTATTGGAATTGAGTTTAGGCGTGTTAGTTATTGATAGTGTTCCGGGTTAAGTTATTTCGGTATTATCTATATTGTGTGTTTTGTCATCGTAGATTCTCTCATATATATTATTATTATCTAATCTGTTAGACGTTTAAGTTTAAGGTCTTAATAAAGACAAATTAAGATTATGGAATCTTCTAGTTCTTTCGTTAATCCTACTTCTCTAGCTTACGCTGATAATCAAAGAGAAGAGCACCCTAGGGGGGCAATTTCACAGCTTAAATTTTAATTTTAACATCGAATCAGTTACTAATTCGATAAGTTGTTTCCTCTCCTTCCTTATAGGTGTGTTTTTTCCCACAAATAAAAAAAGTGCATTTTCCCATTATATAGAAACTGATTTAGTTTTGCTAAAGATTGTACATTAAAGGTTATAAAAATATTTCGTGGAACCCCTGGGATGTTAAATAATAGAATATTCATAATATATTTGGTAGTACATACCAAAGAAAAAACGCGTGCGTTATAATATTCTTTTATTATATTACAATAATATATTAAAAAGTATTGCCAAAATAAAAAAATTATTCATAACTAAAATTTTCAGTTTCTTAATCACTAGGATAAGCTTTAGATACTTGTGGTTATACAAACTTCATAGAGAACGTGAATCCATTTTGCATTCACATTTACAATTTTTCTTTCGATTTTTTTATTGTGGTTCGTGGAGCCCCTGGAATGGCTTTGTGGAACCCTAGGGCTTGAATACCACTGGGTTAGAGGAAAAACTATAATAAGTCAAGATACCAAATAATTTACGAAAAAGAGTTCATCTTTTATTTAGACTTAACCCTGAAAATTCAAAAAATAAAGTTAAGGCGAAAATGGAATGTCACACAGAAGAATTAAAAAAATTTAGAAAGATCACACACACCATAACACTCTAGGGATTCCCTCGTATTTACCAAAAACAGTTTTGTAGACTTCCCCAAACACAGCCAGAAATGAAAAAAGTTGTTGTTGTTGTTTCTAATGCCACCTGTCTCACGTAGTCAGATTGAGGCCCACGAAATTAATCCTGGCAAGGGGCTAGAAGTACGCCTGCCGTTGGTCTTGGCCACCATACAGGCGACAGTAAGAATTAGCGTGGCGAAATATCCAGAAGGGACGATAGATGGTGACACCACCTATCTCCACGTCCACAATTTAGGCAGGGAACTGAAGGAGAGGGAAACATTCTCCAGTCTTCTGTACTCGTGATTCAGCCCACAAGACTTTCGGACTCACTGATTTAACGAGCACATACTCCGTGTGTACTCGGAGGGTATTTGGGGCATCGGGCATCGAACCCAGGCCTTCCGGTCTGGAGTCCGATACTCTAACCACTAGGCTACCCACGGTCACATGAAAAAAGTAAAAGTACCTAATAACTGGACCAAGAAGCAATTCTTTTCCTCTTTTCCTTTCAATTATTGTTTTCCCAAATACATCAACCAACTGATATCTCCTTATTAGTGACTCAGAAACTGAAAACTAGCTTAGGGGTGCTAGTTTAATATATGTCCCCATGAAAATTTCAAAACACTAATTCAAAAAACATAACTAGTGATTCTCAGTAACTATAGAACATGCATCAACTAACTTCTCATCTCAACTAAAAATTAGTAAGGGGGTTGCTGGGGCGTTATAAACTAAAATTCTCGTTTTTGAATAATCATACCAACAGACTTGAAATTTACCAGACATTTTTTTTTGTTCATTAAAGATCCATTAAGAATAGGTTTTGTGGAAATCTACTGCCATGGGATGGGGGCATAAGAGTTAAATATACTTCCGTTTCAGAAATTCAAATCCTGTCCTTTTAAAATCAATAGGCAAGGACTATAAAAAATGTTTTCCAGTACAATCGAAAGTTTAATCCTAGAACTTGATATCAATAATTTTAAAAATATAAAGGCATGAACATTATGAAATACCCGAAGAACGGGAGGTTAACGAATCGCTTTTATTTACAAATATTGCACATTTGGGAATTTAAGTTTAAAATAAGCTAAAAGACAGAAATCTAAAAAAAATTGCAGCAACAAAAAAAAATCTCACAAAACGACTTTTCAAAACTTTAAACTGTATTTAAGGAGTACAACTAAAAATGTTTCCCTTCGAAAATTCATTCATTCTATGTTAACCAAAACTGTGATTTTCAAACCGCCTACATTCATAATCAAATAATGATGTCTTTCTTAGGTGAGATATAAATAGAAATTCAGTTTCAGAATTTCAGCTTCAGTTACGAAGCGAATCAGATAACTTTATTTATTTTTAATGAAACTTAGCTAACCACATTAGCATGAAACTTTGCTTGATTAAAATAAGAAGGACTTTTAGAAAAACTGTGACCCAAAAGGAGCAAAAGTTATCATTGTAACAATTAGAGCAACACACGAAGCGTGTAGCTGATGACTGCATACACATCTGAATAAAATCATGCAATGTCGGGCGAATTTCCTGTCTGGCGTTTTATAACATTTCAATGTGCTTAACTTTAGATTTAATTTCAATGGTTCATGTATAACATGATCTTTTAAAATTTTAAAATATATTTACATTGTTTTAATACGTCAAATGTGTACAAAAAAATATACAGAAGAACCAGCTTAAAATCTGAATACACAGGCAAAATATTTATTAGCGTAAACTCCTCTACTTTTTGAAAAAACTAATTAATAATAATGAGCATTTTACACTTTATTTAATTCCTACAGCTAGTTCACACTCTCCCTATATGTATTTATTCATATATATATATATATATCTCGTTCAAATTTTCAATCGTTAATAAAATATTTTTTATTCACCGACTATTTTATATTTTCTTAAGCTTGTAGTGGATGACACTTGATGTTAATACTCTCTTTTCAAATATTAAGTCATCAATTACATTTAATTAATGAATTAATAGTAGCAAACACAAAAATAAAAGTCCAACACCCTATATAGAAAGGGAAATCACTTTCTTTTTTGCCACTTTAATATTGTGATTCTGTCATACGTGCATATGTCGCAGGAAAATGATGAAATTAGGACTTTCATCGAATTCCTAAGGTAGATCATCGATTCACTCAAGATGTTAAAATAACGTCTCTTTGAGGCCATTTCCCTTATGTAAGTAAGTGATTTGATCAAATCCCCGAAATGTTTTAGTTAAATGATGAAATGAACAAGTCAGCCATTTTTTAAAGATATGGGGTTGATATTTAAGGGATCGATAGTACTACCTGTATGGTTGGGAAGTACAAGGACTCGACCCTCGTCCTGAACAACATTTTGTCATGGCAAATCCTGACTAGTAGATTTCATCATTTCAATGAAATAGCTCAGGGTTTGATAAAACCACTTACTTTCATCATGGCAATGACCTTGAAGAGACGTTATTTTAACATCTCCTGTCAATTGATCCTATCCCTTAGGGATTTCACTACTGTCCAGGGCGGGAGAGACACCTGGGGGGTCGAGTCCCTGTACTTCCAAACCATATATAAGTAGTAATAACGATCCCCATATCTTTAAAGAAAAATAACTATATGCTCCTTTCATCATTTCGCTAAAACATTTCGAGGATTTGATAAAATTACTTACTTACATAAGGGAAATGATCTCAAAGAGACGTTATTTTAACATCTTGCGTGAATTGATCATCTCCCTTAGGGATTCCATGAAAGTCCTAATTAACGAGTAAACGATGAAAGCAACGAGGGCACCCTCACTCCAAACTACCGTGCATCTCTCCAAAAAACGAAAGAACTCCGAGTTGACAGATTTAACGTGCATCAACCCCCTCTACACGGTGGGTATTTTAATTTTGAAACTTCAAATTTTAGAAACAGGGCTTAACAACAGATGAGTTTGTATTTTTAAATGAAAGTGATACCAATCTGTGTTTCAAAGTCTGATTAATTTATGATGCTCGTCAGTGGCGTAACGAAGAATATTTCCCCCCCCCCGGCAAAGTCAGATTTTGTGCCCATGTCAGATCTTACAAAGAATTGCAACGTAGTGTCAGTCAGGCTTTGGCCCCCCTTGAACCCTACTCCCCTCCCATAATGTGGGGGTTGCAGAGGTGTACGTTACGCCACTGATCCACGTGAAATGTAAAGGGAAAAGTTTCAAATTCCACAAAGCATAAATTATTTATCTAATCAGAAACTAGTCACAAAACGGAACTAAAATATATATTGATGGATGATAGAGAATATAATTTGTTGATAATAACCCTTTTTTTTTTACTGTAATAACACATTTAAAGATTTTATCTCGAGCACCATTCTTATTTCAACGGCTTTCTTAAAACACACTCAAAACTTTAAAAATCTGGTAATTTATCTAGTAAGTAAGATATTTCAGTTTTACTTATTCAACAAAATGTTAAATACATTTATTTATTTTATCAACTAATATACATTCATTCAGACAAAATATATTGAACACAAAAATCAGTTAAATTTCAAATCAGATCCGACGTGACAATAACAAATCATCATACGCACTTTCAAATTCACACACACTTTTTAATTCCAGAAAATTTTAAATCTACTATAAATACTGATAGTTATATTAGTATTTATAGGGTTTTTTCCGCAGCTGGTAGTCAAACAGTTGCATAAATATTCAGCGAAAAATGAACTGATTTTCAAAATTGACAGCAAAAAACATTTGTATACACTATATCGAATAGAAGAAAAATAATTAAATTTTAAGTGATTCCAATCACTTATAAAAAAATTGTAGCAAAATTGTCATTTATTTACAACCACTCTCTTCTCAAAAGACAGCGAGATTTTTTCTCTTATTGAATTTATTTCAATAATATAAAAGAATATAGTTGCTACTTTCAATGCTATAATTTGTTTTTAAGACAATTAATACCGTTGTCAAATGATTTTTAGTGAATAATTTTAAATTAAAATATATTTATGAAGGGCAGAATTATGAGTTAGTTATTACCCTTATTTTTTTACCAACCCCCCGCCCCCGGGTGGATGTGAACTCGTCGGTTGTTAGTAAAAACGGAGTTCCCAGTCAATTTTATTTTAATATTTTGCAATTCAAAAAGCAGTCGTCATGCGATCAAAAAGCAAGGATTCACGTTTGAGCAAATACCAGTAAAATACATAACTGTTGATACAAAGGGCGTCCCTAAAACTAACGTCAAGCGGACATGGGGGGAAGGGAAAAGGTAATATCAGTTTTAGAGAAAAATTTTTAAAAAGTTCCATATCATTAAGTTATGTGAGGACTAGCATATATTTTTGAAAATGAAGGAAAGCACCATCATATCATTAAGTACGGTGTGTGACTACACATTTTATGATTTTTTTCACTAATGTTATCTTACATACGCGTGCTATTACTCAATTAATTATAATAATATATTACTTGACCAAGTAATAGAGTTTTTTAACTCGTTTTTATGTTTCACTTGTATGTAATGAAATCTTTGAACTCGATTTTTACCCAGTTTAAAAGGTCAGACTAATTCGAAATTTCGCACTCTTGTCAAGGACCCATGACAATACAATAATTTCATAATTTTGTTTCATTGTCCTGATCAGGAATTTAATAATTAAAGATTTTCTAGATTTGGTGACTAATTCATTATATCGTTTCTAGATTTGGCGATTAATTGCATAAACCATTTTCAGATTTGGCGACTAATTCCATATGCCAATTCTAGATTTGGTGACTAATTCCAGATTTAGCAATTAAAAGATTAAAGTGCAACCCGAAAACCGCAAAATAGGCTTCTGGTTAATAAAAAATAAAACAAAAAAGTGTTCTTTATGTGAAAAAAGGTAGGGTGGGTAGTTTTTCTGAAAAAGGAAATAAAAAAAAACACTCGTGCACGTGAATAAAAAAAATTTATGTTCTAACTTCTAAATATTTTTTATTTTTATAAAGCAATACGTTTAGAAGTGATGATATGAATTAACATTATAGCGATCCGAGGCCCCATTAACGGAAAGAATAAATACCCTTCAGATCCATTAATTAATATCAATAAAGAACAAGACTAATTCCAGCAGCCCACATAATTCTGGCCCCAAATATCAAACTCAAGGATAAATTCAACAAAGAATAAATGATAGTTTTAGAAACTAAAAAAACAGGCTTTTATTGTAGATTGAACTAAAAAATGAAAAATATAAATTATAGTTTTAAAAAAACTAAAAACCACGCTTTTATAGTGAATCGAACTAAAATGTAAAAAAATAATTCTTAATATAAGAATAGAATGATTAACGAGAAAGTTAATGTCATTGTGGTAAAAGCGTGGGGTGCTTGGTACTACATTTTTACACTAACTCAGCATTTCGGAATAGAGAGAGAACTAGTAAGAAATTATAACAATTAATATAAAACACCCCAAGCTTTTATCCCAAAAACATTAATTTTCTCGTTAATCATTTCATTCTTATATTAAGAATTATTTTTTTACTTTTTAGTTCGATTCACTATAAAAGCGTGTTTTTTAGTATTTTTAAAACTATAATTTATTTATTATTTTTTTTCTTGAATTGACATGCCCTCAACCCCTTTCAACCACTGCCTACTTAACCCCTTCTTCCTGCCGCTACGGAACATCCCGTTTTTTTAAAAATCGATTGATAGATTATTTTGAAAAGTCATATATAGTATTCTTTCCAAGAGAAAATACAGATTTCTTTTTTAAAATTTTTTTACTGGTTTGTTTATTTTGGATAGAGGACAGAATTGAGGAAAAAAATTGTTCCAAGAGTAATATACTCTATGAGTTTTTTATCTCGATTACAAAAAAAATAATTAATTTTTCTAAGAAGCGTTTTCATATGTTAAAAGGCTTAATAATTAATAAAAGATACCACCTTAAAATGTCATTTGTGAACCCCATAAAAAAACACCTTAATGTGTCTGAATATTCCTTCATTTCACTTTACTCAACACAAATTTTCAAAAAATATATATTTAAAATAAAAACTTAACATATCCATACAAAGAGTAAAAAAGAAATATTTTGAAAGATATCACTCTACTATAATAATGTAGATGAATGCTTTTTTTTTCTTTCGCCATCAAAGGAATAAAATAATTTGAAATTTAAATATGACTTCAATTAAAAAGAAACGTTTTTAAAACAAAATCACGTAAAGGAAGAGTTATGAACTCCGCTTCTGGAGGAAAAATATTGATTTTTATTTACTATCTTTCGAAAAATCTGACGAAAAATAAAGGTAAATTCTAATGCATATGCTAATGAGTCAACACCAGTGCAAAAAATTTAATTAAACTCTCTGCACTGGCGATTCGCAGATGGATTTGTTCAACAGTTTAAACACATTCCAAGTTTACTCAGAATCCACTAAAATATTTATTCTGTGACGAAACGAAAATATTTGACGATACTGAAAAAAAAATTGTAATATTTTCTTTGAAGACTTCTAATTTTTTTAAAGATTTTTTTTTTTAGTGTTGTATAGATGTAAGCATTAAAATATTCTTAAATAACATGACTTCTTTTATTTATATGGAAAGAACTGCCGTAACTTAAACGCAATATAAGAGAAGGAAAATTCTTTTATAATTTCAGTATAAAAAATAGCATTTTTCAATTGAATGTCTTAATAAATTTGTCTTTGCGGTAACTTCTAATAAAATATCAAATCAGTTTCCCACAAAAGACTAAGACTGATCACGTATTTCGTAATATATTATTTTACATCGCTTTCTGGGTAACCAGTCAAATCTTTGTGTCATTTCTAGAATTTTATTACGTTTTGCAAACTCACTTATTGAAAGAACACAATAATAAGCAATTATTTCACTGGCAATCACTTAAAGCAGAGATAAATAAAGAGCGACTCACCAAGACAGTAAAAAATAAAACATAAAAATAAAAGGTTTTCTGTATTTGGGTTGACATACAGCTTTCAAAATAAGTATTCGACATGCGGAGATTTCTACATACATTGAATTAATAAATAAACACAGTATTATAAAAAAGAACTTTTATTGATTTTAAACCAAAAATTATTAAGAATTAAATGCAGCATCTTTTGCAATACATTTAAATGTAATAAATTATCACCATTATTTCTTTCAAAGGCAGTTAAACAAAAAAAGTATTCGACAAGACATAAAAATAAATAAAAATAAATCAAATAATATAAAACTAATATCTAGCTGCTCTTCCTCTCCGACAGATAATTTCTCTTAAACGCTGTGGCATTGATTTAATCAAATTTTCTGTCACCTTATGGTCAGTTTTCTCCCATTCCTCTCTAAGGATCTTCATTTGACGTTTGTTAGAAAAAGGACGCTCTCTATACCTTTTCTCCAATATGCTTCAGAAAGGCTCCATTGGGTTGAGGTCTAGACTTTTGTCGAGGGAAATCATAACCTATAGCTAGTTGTATAGCAGCCAAAGCCTTGAATTGTGAGCGGAGTGTTTTGGGTCATTGTCTTGGTAAAACTGGTAGATCTCCTCGATTCCTAGTTTTTCAACATTGGCACGCAAATTTTCTTTTAAAATCTGTATGTAATACAGATGATCCATTATGCCATTAATTACAATAATATTTCTCCTTCCTACAACCGCCATACACCCCCCAAACCATTATACCTCTTCCTCCATGCTATACCGTTGACACCATGTTTCATTCTTCCAATTCAGCATAGCGTTTTCCTCTACACCAGTGATTCCCAAGGTGGTCTATATAGACCCCCATGGGTTAATGACGACTTGCAAGGGGTCCACGGAAGTGAAAAAATAATTTGGGGATCTAAGAGGTGCAAGTGGGGGTCTACGATAGTGACTCTCGTTAAACCAGATCATGACTTTAATTTTAAAAGAAAATTTAATCATGTGGAAAACAGATTTATACTTATTTAACAGATTTATTTACTAGATTAATGAAGTTTATTTGCAGTTACAAGGACCATCATTTCGGCGTTTCTTGCCAGAATTAAGCTAAAAAGTATATAATATTGGACGTCCCGAATTTTCATAGTTTCTCAATTTGTCTCACACAATCCGCCAGGAAAAAGACATTTTAATATGTGTTCAAAATTTAAATGCCCATTATTCTGATTTTGAAACTAGGTTTGAGAATGCTTTGACTATAGCAGTAGCACAGTAGGCTATGAATTAATATAGTCATATTAAAAGAAAAACAAATGTCATATATTACAAGCGGAACTGAAGGCACTAAAAACCATCTTAAAGTAAAATTTAGAAACGGATGTCACACACAGCGCTTTGGAAGCACCAGATTCATCCCTTCCATTAAAAGCATTTGCTTGTTGGTCAGTTACATTATGTAATAGTTATTTTATGTGTTAATTTAATTTAATTAATTAACAAGTGTGTCTTATGTTTTAAACACTATACTTCATTACAGTTAGAAATTTAAATGTTTTAAAGTAAGTATAGCTCTATATATATCAGCTGTCAAAAAGATCTTTAAGTTGACAAATTTGCAAAAAATCATTATTAGGTAAGTAGGGGTCTACCCCAAACCGAAAATCATGGCAAGGGGTCTATGAGACAAAAAAGTTTGGGAACCTCTGCTCTACACTATAATTTTGCCCTCGCATCAAAATAGATTGCTCTCGTCTGCAAAAATTACATTGTGCCAGAGTTTTACTGGTTTGTTTGCATATTTTCTAGCAAATTTCAGTCTTTGTGCACTAGATTCTTATTGGATAAACTATATGGCTTCTTTCGGGCAGTTCTAGCTTTAAATCCATTATTATGTAGGTAATTTCTAACAGTTTGGAGCGTAGCATCTATGTCCAAACAGTCCTTGGTAACATCTGTTTAATTTGATGCATTGGCTTGGGGTTCCTTTTTAATTTGATGAACAAGACATTGCTCCGCCGCTTCGCAAAATGTTTTTGGTCGACCAGATATTGTCTTGTTATCAACCGATTTTCGCTCTTTATACTTTTTAATTATAAAGTGCACACTTTTTCTTCGCCTGTTTACAACAGCCGAAATTTTGTTTTCAGATCAACAATTTTTTAATTGTATTATGATTAAATTATTAATTTCCACTGACTACTATCCTGGTTTTCGGCCCATCTTGCTCACTGTTTAAATAAAACTTTCTAAACACCCTCAGTAACAGTCCAAATACTTTGAATTTCAAAATTTGGAGCCCTACTTAACAGTAATTTTACTCCTTGCTATAGAAATTTATCAAAGCGTCCTACGTCGAATACTTATTTCGCTTTTGCCAAACTGCCTTTGAAAATTATAAGAGTAATTTTTTTTTCTTAGGCTTGTTTTTGTAAGTACAAAAACTTCTACATTAGATACTGAGCTGTAATATGCAACAAATAACGACACAGGGTTTCGTTGTTCTTGCATAGTAGGGTGTTCATAGTCAATATTCACAGAAATCGTTGAATAGTTGTGAGCGAAGTTTTTCTTATATGAAGATAAAGAATTTTAAATATAGATGCAAATTCCTTGACATTTACTTGTAGGCTGGGATGATAATTTCAACAAGCTATCGCACTCCTGATTTTAAAAAAATTGTAGAAAAGTTTGATAAGGTTCATTTGTCTCATTAAACTGATACTAAAATTAATACAGCCATTATCTCATTTTTACTTATGTTTATTGATTTTTATGGAGCAATGTATACCTTTTCTGAGATACAAAGTTAACTAATAAATGCAATCACCTTAAAAAAGATATGGTTCTCAGCGTTTTTTGGTTTCCACAATGTGACTCTCGAACTAAAACAATTGCCCGCCCTAACATAAAGCATCGATGAATGGGAACTAGTTCGATAACACAGGTCATGCGCCAAGTTTTTGTTTATGTTCGCCAAGAAGGGCGATAACATTACAATATGGTTACCTTGATATTTTTGCAGTTTTTAGGAATATTGCAAGTTTTCAGTACTTTTTAATTGATATTCATAATTAATTTTAATATGTATTATATAATTATTTTATTAATAATACATAAAAATACAATTATTATTATATGTAATAATCATATAATCATTATTTATTTTTTTATTATATTTTTTTATAAATATTATGATATGTTATTTATTTATAATTATTATTGTTTCATTATTCATTTATAATTAATTTTATGTTATTTATTTAGAATATTATGTTATATGAGTTTTCTTGTGTATTATTTTTATATTACAATACGATGATTATTCTTTTTTATAATTACTATTAAATTATATGATTATTATATATAAAAATTATTATTAAATCGTACTATATGAATATCATATATAATTACTATTATAAATTATATTATAAGATTATTATTATAGACTGCATAATATTATTAGTACATGAAACTCTTTATTATATTGTGACGTCTCTCGCGTACTTCTTCTAACATAACTCCTAAGTTCTTTGACGGCCACGATTAATGGCAAAACCTTTCCAACCCAATACCAAGAAGACAAACGGATAGAATATGTAAATGAGATATACTTTAAAAGGATAGAAG
>BMAV01011755.1:25216-36791 GCA_019973955.1 Trichonephila inaurata madagascariensis | reverse complement strand
CAAGTCTAGAGATAACTTAGTGTGGAATCATTCGGATCAAGTGTTAGTCGTCCTATAGCTCTGAAAGAATACGTTCATATCAATTAAATTATAAGAAAGTCTGAATCTTCTCATCTAAAGTTACGTTATAGGTATTACCTCAATCGATGAAGGAAGGTGACTCTACAAAAGGTAATATTTTGTATAGGAAGTTAGATTAGTCAGTTAATTTATTATAATTAAGATAAGTGATCTAGTTGCGCGATCTGACTTGAATATAAGGTTTAATTGGGTGTTAACTCTCACTTTAAGAAAGTTGTTGATTAGAATTAAGTAATTTAAGTTATTCTTAATAAAAGTTGTGTTAAGAATCCAAAATGTCTCATCCTTTAGATAATCACACACCTCTAGCTTACGCGGATCCTAATAGATATAGTCATCATAGGATGGCTATGTCTCAAAATTAATACTAAGATCTGTGTATTTACTGAGGTTAGGAGTAGGCGGTAAAATTAGCTCAGGGTCGCGCTTATTTGGTAGTACGTATTGTGTTTTTCTTCACCTCAGGTCCGCTAGGTTAAAATATTAATATCCTTATTGTATAGTGTTTAAGTTAAGATCTTACTAAAGATATATTAAGTTTATGGGAACGCCTGGTTCTTCATTCACTCCCATATCCTTAGGTCACGAGGATAACTTAGAAGTAAGGCAACCCTCTCAGGCCAATGCCTTACAATTTTACAACAATCTGAAAAGTTTCATTATGGATTTGTGTGTTCACCTGCAAACGTAATGTCTAAAAGTTTCAAAATTCAAAATATTCACTAAACTGTACAAAAGATTTCAAAAAAGTCAAAAATAAAACTGTATTTTAGACATGTAACAAGCTTTTCGCAACGACAAAAAGCATTACAAATCTGAGTTATAACTAGTCACCTTTTATTGAAAAACCTTTGAATATTAAAGCTTAAAAACTTGTATGAACAATTAATAAACATTAATATTTGCAATGAAATGAAATATTTAAATATATTGTTTAGTTTGCTCAAAAACATGTATCATAAAAATATCACTATGAATTTTTTAAAAAATTGACATTTTTTGTCCCGATATACTTACTCCAGTCATATATTTTGAGAAAATCCCCAAAAAACTCACATGGATATATATAGTTACTTATCAGTAATATGAGAAAAAAATTCATGTGCATTCATACATTATATTCTGAGAAAAAGATACATGCAGTTTTAAAAACATCATTTTTGAGAGAATTGAAATTTTTACTATAAAGTGTTGCTTAATCACAAAAAAAAATGAATTACATGTACTTGTCTCATTTTATTAAACATTATTATCTTTTAAATGTATTTTTTTAAATAGGAAACAAAAATGTCTTAAACATTACAGAAAATACACACATAGTATTTTTCAGTTTTTGCCAAACAGGATATTTTGTAGCATTTACATGATTTGTCGCCAATTCTGTATCAATCGTGAAAGAATTTTCAGCTTTGATGCATTACTGACATCAAAGTTGACCATAAAATATCATTAATGCCTTGTAATAATGTATCAATATGTAAAAGTAAGGATTTTGGAATATGTGATTTTACGATATTTCGAAAGTTTTCCCTCTCATTATGGATTTGAATGTTAATATACTAACAAATTCCTAAAGTATCAGAATTCACGTTTCTCTATATGTTAAGTGACTTCTAAAACAGCCACAAGAACACTAGGTTTTTCTTTTGTTTTTAAATCTGAAATTCATTAATTTTTTTATGTATGTAACAAGCTTCTCGCAACAATGTCAATATGTCTCTCTTTTGTAACTTTTTCTCAGAAACTAATAAGCATAAAGACTCAAGATTTTGTCTGTATATTAAATAAACCTTTATCTGTATACTTAAGTGCAATTTTTAAAAATAAATTGTTCAGTTTCTTTTTTTATAAAAAAAAATTAAAAATTTTGTAAAACATAACTAGGAATTTAATAAAAATTTTAATTTTTTGTTATGACACGTGTTTCCTAGAGAACTGTGTAGACCTATTTCAAAAATTTCACTTCAGTATTTAACAGATGTATATATCCATGCATGCAGTACGTTTAGGTAAAAAAACAAACAATTTTAAAAATAAAAGTTTGGGAAAACAGTAATTTTTATAAGAAATCTTACCATTTCAAAGTAAATATTGTGTACTACTAACTAATCCTAGTTATGTTTATCTACAAATGTTATCTTTAGTTATCTATTAGTCAATAATTAAAATTCAAATCACTCAAAACGTAAGCTACAAAGTTCTCTCCAAAACCTAACACAGTTAAACTTGCAATTATTATGAATTGAACATTATATTTATACTGAAGTTAATTTTTTTTAAATATGTTAATTAGTTTTTTCAAAGACAAACTTTTAGTTCGCCAAACAATTATTATTATGAATTTATTGAAAATGGTCATTTTTTAGTTATGATAACTTCTTTATATTTAAATGTTTTAAGAATATTTCAAAAATGTCACCTCAGTATACACAATTGCATTTAAGAAACATAGAGTACATACATACAGTAAATTTATACAATTTTAAAAATATAAATTTTAGAAAACAGAAAATTTTACAAAAAAATCTTACTTTGTCAAAGTAAATATTTGTAAGATTTTTTAATCCGAATTTTTTATATAGAATTCTTATATTAGCACATAGTTGTAACTTCAAATATTTTAAAAAATATTTTTAACTCTTTACTAAGCCTTAGCGAGTTTAAATAATCAGTAATAATAACTAATTAAAACTAAATTTAAAGTGAAGAACAGACTTAAATTTAGGTAAAATCACTAAATATTAAACATAACATTCAAATTAAAACCACGCTTCCAAATTTGGCTCCAAAACTTTTTTCGCATATCTAACACAGTTAAAACTGCAGTTATTTTATAGGTATCTAAGGCGTATGAATAAAAATAAATTGAGGATTTGCAACTTTGCCCCAGATTTAAAAAGACAATGTTTACATTTCTATCTGTCAAAATGGGCGTGGTTCATAAGTTGATGACTTTTTAAAATAATTTTAAAGTACTTCTAATTCTCGTAATGGCTTATATGTTATATCATTGGAAAGGTCCCGATTTGGAGATTTTAGAAATATAAAAAACTCAAAATCAATTTTCAAAAAGTTATTACCCTACTGACTGACCTTAACAAGGGGAGAGCACGACATGAGAAATTCATTTGGGTTCGACACTTTGTGTTATAGTAGTACTCTTTGAAGGTGTAAAACGCTCAAAGTAATAGCACCCAGTAAACAGTCACAATTCGGTGAACATAGCCTTCGAAATTTATAAGCTTGTATACAATTATAAATTTTAATTATAGCTGCGGCGACGCAGTGACTTTGGTGGTAACGTATTTCCGTACCGTGGAATTGGATAGGGTTCGAGTCATAGGAGCTACATGATAATTTTTTTGATCAAGTCCTTTAATTATTTTTACAATTAAATAAATTTATTTTTTAAAAAAAATTAATGATATTTTACCTAATTATTTTGTATTTAAAAATTATTATAATTACATAAAATATTTATATTATGTTTCCTAAATATATTATTGCAATATTAATTAACTATTATCTTATTATCAATAAATATTAGTATTTATTATAAAAATACTCCTACATATTAAATTTTAAACTATATATAATTATTTTGTATTTTAAAAAGTAAAATAGTTACTTTAATATATAAAACATTTAAGAAGTCCTTTTTGGAAAAAAATTATTCAATTGTAAAAATTATTTCGAAAATTATTATTGAACCTTATCAGAACATGCGGCACTCAGGTACGTTACTGCCAAAAATCACTGTGTCGGTGTAGCTGATTACAATTTATTTGTATACATGCTAAATATAAATTTCAAAGGCTATTTTCTCTGAATTGTCTGTCTATTCGGTGCTCTTTGACGGCTGAACACCTTGAAGGAGTACTACTATTACACAAAGTCTCGTCCCCAAAAGAATTTCCTGTGATGTGTGCCCTCCCCTTTTAAGACGAAAATTCTCAAATGCAAGAATTGAGGTGTTAGCAGGTATGTAGATGTTGGAAAAAAATCTAAAATCACGAGAAATTGTGTATGCGTGGATAATGAAAGCATTGAATGTGATATTAAAGCTGAAGTAACTCAAAGATCTATGAAAAATGTAATACATGTAACAATATAAATAGAATGGAAGATGATCATTTGTTTGCGGATCTGATTAACAATAATGTTAAAGATGATGCATAAATCCGTGATCTGCCTGAAGGCATAATGGAAGACAATATCACACACTTTTCACGTTATCAATGAAAGTCTACAAGGTATGTATGCAATTTCCTTTAAATAAAAGGTTTTTAGGTATGAGTAGAAGTATAATTGTTCATGCATTCACCTGCTCTTAATTTTTAGAGCTATCATTTTTATATCCGAAGTATCACGCAAACCCGAAATTTTTTATCTGTTTTTGTGTTAAAAGCGCGGTATACTCAGGAATATATATGGTAGATAAAATATAAATTATATTTTATAAAATGATATGTATTAAGTCAGCGTTTCTCAAACGGTGGAGCGCTTCCCTAGAAGAGACGTGATGATTCTATTGTGGTTAAGGGTGCGAGCCTATTGAAGAGATGAAAACAAAAGATTATTTTAATTTACTGAAAGTAAACAAACAAAATGCATTCTGACATAATAAAAAACCCATTTATACTGATATAATACACTTATTAATGTATCAGTACTGCACAATGTATTTTATAATTAGTTTAACAATACTAAGTTAAGATAAAGTTTTTAATAATTACCAGTGACCCCATGAAATTGTCATATATAAAATTATATTCAAAAATTATCTTGATAATTTCTACGGTTTGTAATTAATATCTTAGCTGCCGATTACAAATTGCGCGATTTGCTCCCTAATGCCATCGTTTTTCACGTAGGCGCGCGTATGTGATGTATGGGGGGGGGGGAATTGATTGGGCAAATCCTCGGAAATAAATAAATCCTTCGCAAACATGAAGAAGATCCTTTTGTTGTATTCAGAAGCCTTCGGAATAATTTTATGCAAAGCATTGCACAGAAAAGATGTTACTTTGGAAAGACATATATATACGCCTAAGGCAATTAACGCTTTGACTGAGTGAGAAGTTTATATACGCCGGTGACACTTAAGAGCTTAAATTCATATTGTAGCTTTAGCATCAAAGTATAGTATTATTTAATTCAATGCATTGTTATTGTATGTATAGGAGGCGGGGCAAAGAAAATTATGATTGAATATTGGGTCACAAATATTGAAAGTTTGAGAATCACTGTATTAACTAGAAACAATGTAAAAAATAGTCAAATATATAGGCAGTTTATTATAAAAGAAGTTATGTCATTATTGAATCTCTTTTACTTTTTTAATTTTTTTTTACTTTTATTCTTCTACTCTCCGTTTTTCTTTAAGAGGAATCAATGTATTTTAAATTTCTTTCTGCTTGTAAAATAAGGAAAATTAATAGATTAAGAAATGAAAAATAAATCTCCATAATTGCGAATTCTCTAACGATGTGTTTCAAAATATCTAACAATATAATTTAGAACAAATGTATAATACAAAAACTTATAACACTGCAGTATATGTGTTCCAAATGTCTTGTATTTTCAAGTTAACTGTTAAAGAAGTCTATGTATAAGGATTTGTTCAACAAATTCAAAAATATATTCTTAGTAAAAGACGATGCGAAATTGAATATATACATATATATATATACTATCAGTAGTAGTTGAAGGAAGAAAAGTATTAATGCAAAAAAGGAAGTAAAAAGAAACATTGATAGAAAAGCAAAAATTATTTAAAAATTGAAACTTCCCAACTGTATATAATACAATTGTACCGTTGACAGTTATGAAAAAACTGTTAATTACAGTCTTATAGGTGATAAGAGAGAGAGAAACTCATTTTTATATAAATAATCAAATAATTCAAAAATCTCAAGAATCGATTTAAAAAAAATGTTTCTAGAATATATTAAAAGAAAAAAATGTAGGTATTATTATTGTATGTATATGAATGTAATTCATACGGCTAATAATAGGCCTTTAGAAAACCTTCGGGGGGGGGCCCAACAAAAATATTTAATATAAATATTTTCTTCAAATCAAGCAGTTTTCTTTTCCTCTTAAATCATATACATATGGAATGGAAATTGTAAAGTGCAGCAGGAAATTTTTCACATAGTAAATTGTCTGTGAAATATATATAGATAACAAGAGTGTAGTTACCACCGTATCAAAATGATACGGGGCCTCCAAGCTACAGGGGCCACAGTGTGTAACTACAGTATCTCTAACACGGATTTTTTATTTTTAAAAAAGGGCCCCGAAGGAGTTTTGATACGGGGCCCATTCAGAACTAGCTACGCCATTGATAGACAATGAAATTTATAAAAAAAAAAGCCATGTAAGTTCCATATTCATTTTTGGCAATTTCCTTAGTTATATCTAAATCATACAGAATTCATGTTTTTCTTTGTTTAATTGTTTAGATGTGTCAGGAAAATACAGTAAGTTAAGTGTTAGAGCTTGAAACGCGAAATGTGTGCATTATTTCTCTGTGAGAGATTTCGTAAATCTATTCTTATTTTTTAAACGTTCGTTATTTTCTCTTTTTATTAATTTTAATTAAAAATAAAATGAATCAATAATACTCACAGAAGCAATATAAATTTAAAACAATTAAAAAGTAAAAATTTTAAAATCATATTTATGAACAAGTACAATAAAAATGTGTGTGTGTGGATCAATTTTAAATATAGCGTTATAAAAACCTTCAAAATATATATTTAGATATAAAAATATTTTTAAATTGATACAAAACTTTTTTGACTCAAAGATAGTTAAGTTTTAAATAAATTCAAAGCATTAAACGAATTCATAGTTAATTATGGCAAAATGAATATCTGAATTTTTTTAAAAACCCATATTTGCTTACACAAAAGTTTTATCTATTTGTGAGAAAAAATATTATACGAATTTCAGCAAACTTCATTAAGTTATTTAAAATAGAGAGTATCTCAAAATATTAATTAATAAAGTATATACGTTTCTGAAGTTAAAATGTGAAATTTAAGGAAATTATCTAAATTGTACGGGAAGTCAAGTACTTTTTCGGTCGCGTGTAAGATATAAAACCTAAGACAACTGTTTTAGTTTTAGAAATTTTGAATCATGAACATTATATCCAGTAGAAATAAAGAACAGATAAATACAATGAAAGACGACTAAACGAGAGATGGGATAAAAAGTTAATGAAGCAAAGAACTAGATTTTTGAATAATGGTAAATCAATAACACAAAATTGCGATATATGTGGTTATTTGGGTTCTAACTCACTATTTAACTAGTTCTTTTGTAAATTCCGATTAATTTAAAATAAATTTTAGCTATTTATAATATTATTAAAAAAGTTACTTTATACTTTATAATGTTTAATATATTAAAATAATCTATCATAGATATTATTTATTCAATTTTAAAATTATTCCTACATTGAAATCCAACAAAAAACATTGTTTTAATGTAATAGTGCTGCTGTATTCTTAAAACCGAAAAATTTAAACAATAAGATTAAAATTTATAATAAAAAAACACACAACATTTACATGCAAAAGTTTGTAAAACTTATACCTTCAGAAAAAATATTTTAAAATTTAAAAAAAAAAACATTAATGCAAATAAAATTTATATAAATAATCTTTTTTTTCTTATAAATCTTATAAAAATATTAAAGAAAACAAACACAGTAATCCGAAAACAGTACAGTTGACTGTTTGAAAAGGTAACTTACTAATATATAGAGAATAAAATTATTATACAGAATTTCGATTCCCTAACTAAATATTTACAGATCTTAAAATGTCAACATGTAGATTACTTTAACAAAGATGTGAAAATGTTTCCATGAAATGTAAAATAATTTACGAATGACAAACACATTCCGTCAAAAGAGGACATTCTTCCACTCAAGTTCAAAAGAAATCAAAATGTGCAATTGTCAGTTTTCTTTCTGGTACTCTTATCAAATGTTCTTTCAGTGGAAACTCAAAAAGCTAAAGTAAATTAACTCAAGTGATATTGCGTTTATGATATGAATTCTCTTTCAATAGATCCTGCCGACTTTCGGTACTCACACAAATTTAGGTCAATACTATCTGAAATTCATTTTGAGATTTATATGAATAGGATCCCCGCCCCCTTCCCCCAAAGAAAAAGACAAACTGTAAGGAGTGTAGAGACATCAAAGGGTATTTCATTCGACGTCACATGCAAAAAGCCATAAATATGAAGAATTAAAAACGAACGTTGGAATCAATTTCATATATATTTTAAAAAAGAAGCTTCGAATTACATGGTTAAAAAAAGGCTTGAATAAAAGCTTCTCACAAATATATAAATTACTTGCTTAGCAATATTCAAAGAGTATTCTAAAATCTTTTGAGGAATATATGAATCTTTTAAGCTTATTTTTCAGAAGACTACACATTTTAGAGTAAAGTCACTTTATTAAAGTTAAGTCAATAGTCAAATTTTTCAAAAATGGAAAATGTTTAAGGAGAAAAATAAAGAAGAAAGGAGAAGAAGTAAAGGTGAAATCCTAGAGTAATTTCATTCTTTTTACGTTTTATTTTCACTGTTTTTAGATAAAACATTGAAGAAAAATACGGACTTCAAAATGCCATATGTAACAAAATATTTTAAGATCTTGTTTGAAAATGTAAGATTAGAAATAAAGTAAGTTGAAATATTATGAATTTGTTTTTTGTCCTATTGAACATAGGAATCATATTTCAAAAGCTGCCGCATATATCTCCATAAAATAAATCCCAAAAGCTTTAATTTGAAAAAAAAAAAAAAACATATAGCACATAAAAGCATTAGTCTATTGATTTTACTGTGAGATATAAAAAAGAACATGCAACCCGTATAATTTATTTAGGAGTGATTCAAACTAATTAGAAATCAGATTTTGGTTTAGTTTGGTTAGATTTTGGTTAACATATAAAAGCGTCGATAATGCGTTTGTCATTTTTATATTTTGATAGTATTAACAATCGCATATTCGTTGTAAACGTCCTCCATCTTACACACTTACAAATTAACTACAATATGATAATGAACGCGACCATAACACACTTTTGAGCCAAAAGAAAACACCAAGGAGAAATATCAAACCAAATTAATTGCAGAAGCAGCACGTAGTAATTATATATACAAAGATGAAATGATTCAAAATGCTGACGCGAATGCGCCGGAATGAGAGGTGATGAAGACGAAGAATTATGTTTATACAATGTTGCCACCGAGGTAGTGATAACCGTTGCTCTACTGCTTTGCACAGAACGAAACAGAGTTTGAATATTTTCTTCGGGTAGGGAAAAATTCATGCTGTCTCCACACATTTTCAAAGTAGAGGTATAAAAGAAAAAGGGTGATATTATCATCATTCACTAAGACAATCATTTTACAATCTTCGACCAGATTGGGAGAAAAGGTAAGCTAAGCTAACTATACAATCTGGTGAGAGAATAAGAAGACTTGATCTATGTGTGCAGCATGTGTGTTCGCGATTTTTCTAGATGGAAATTTTTCACAGTCATGCTCTGAAGATAAAAGAAGATATCAGGTCAGTCACGAAATCATGACCATAACCACTCGGCTACCAAGGAATGATGCAGTTTCACTTTGAAATATTTGACTGTAAATCAGATTTTTATGTACAATAAAATCTAAAGTTTTATCTTTCGCAATTTTATTTGCAAAATAAAAAGGAACTGTACATGAATATTAAAATTCCTTTTTCAAGAACTGTAAAGGAATTTTTACAGTTTTTGAAATCAGTTTGTACGTATAAATGAACAAAACAAAAATGATACTTTAAAGACCACTTTTAATGTTCTTGAACGTTAAATTAATTTAATTTATTGATTAAAAAATGCACAGCTTTATTTTATTTCAGGATATTAAAACATAAAAAGCAGTATTATAAAAAAAGTTACAAGTTTTGATCAATTTTATCTATTAGTTTTTAATTGATTATATATTAACAATAGATTCTTGAATAGGTATAAAATCTAACGGGGTTTTAACTTGTATTTATAACTAACTATAAGTGAGAGCAAAAATATAATAGTATATTTTTTATATTCCTAAATAAAAAAAAGTATGATCTATGGACATTCCAAATAGTAGAATTTCTTCAATACAAATCCTCCTAATTTTTCTAAAAAAAAAGGTCTCTTAAAAATAAATTTTGTAGATATATTAAGAACATTTGATACTATTAAAGTAAAGAGAATCATTTTACTACTATAGAGCATGTTGAGCTATACTTCGTAAGAATCTTCTATGTATTTCTTTAACAGTTCTTAGCCAATATTCAATATTACTGCAGAGTTTTGTATTTGGATATTAAATTTATGAATTATTCAAAAGTAATTACCTATTTTAATGAGATTCTTTTAATTTTTCTTACTATTTTGCTTATGCATGATTTTAGGCAAGGTTGTGCTGAAGACTGGAATAATTTTCTTTATTAATTAAATCAAAAAAAAAATCTCCGTATGTACTTTGCATTAAAAATAATATATTACAAATTAGAAAAGTAAAAAGAAATTCAAGATCATAAAAAATATTTCAAAATTCTCCCTCCCCCTATATATACAGGGTGTCCAGCCTTAATGTGACCCAATAGCTAATTCCCCAACCGTTCGGCTTAGATATGCACTTCCAATTTGAAAAATGTTTTAAAAAAGGTAAAGAATGTTTTTACGTGCTTCTCGAACCAAAAAAATCCATTTACAAAAAAATTACCAAAATTAAATTTTTATACGGTCCTCACAGGTCCTATCACTTGTATTTAGGAAAAGATGCAGTACACAAAAACAAAGTAAATACAAAAAGTTTCCTTTTATAACGATAAAAACTGACCGAGTTATGTCTACATAAAGTTGAAGCATCCGAATTGCTCTGAAAAGAGGGTCGTGTATAAATTGAGTTTAGAGTACAGTAATTCACAATCTACAGAAAGAGCAAAAGAAAAATATTACAGTAATATTAAAACATCAAAGTTCTTTCATTGATCGACAATTTGTATTGCTGTTTGGCAAACAATAAAAGTTAAATTAAAGAAATACATCGTACCGAAAAGATTAAAACAGCCTGTTTTAACAAATAGCAGCAAAAGAATACAGGATTTGCCGTTCAAATTGTAGCATTATGTGGAATGACGCGCCAATCATGAATTTATTGTATCAGAATGATCAAATGAACTTAATGTATCCGACTACGTTCAGAACTGTGATTTTAAAAAAGCGCAAAAATGGATAATTTTCATGATATTTAGTGTCACTTAGATTAGAATACATGTATAAAGTGTTTTAAGGACATTTTGATAACAAAATTTATTTAAATATAATATTTTGGCAAAAAATTATCTTAGCGTAACCTTTTTTCAAAATGTTCTCCTTTTATAAAAAATGTTTCTAAAATAATAATATTTTGTGTGTGTGCTTAT
>BMAV01011754.1:0-13556 GCA_019973955.1 Trichonephila inaurata madagascariensis | reverse complement strand
AAATTTCATCATCCATGTCCGCTTCCTCATCCAACCCCAATACTAACCCCTTCCGGCTCTACAACAATAGAAAATTTGAATTAAAAAAAAGAAAATTCGGGATAACAAAAAAAAAAAAAAATACTTAAAAAAATTTAAGTATAAAAAATGACCCCACATAGCCCCGGCCAGCTTCTGTAGTATAGAACGGAGGAGGAAGATATAAATTTTTCACGACGTGGGGGATGAAATTGAATCTAATGTTTATGTGAAAAAAATGGAAAGACTTATTTGGGGGATTTTTACAACTCCTACAAGACAGAGAAAATAGTTTTTCTGAATACCAGTCAAACTTGGTGTGGAATTCTAACCAGAAATCTGTTTTTTTTAAATATACGAGAATGATTTTTTAAAATTTTAAGATTTTAAATTTTCTTAAAAAAATTTTATTAACTTTTTTAATTTTTTAAACGAATGTTTCGAGTTTGAAAATTGGGCTTTTTTGCCCAAAAACCCCAACAATCACTCACTACCACCCAAACTTAGCCCCCTAAAGATTTCCTCAACATTACGCTCGGTGAGGTCGAGTTTATCACCATCAGAATGAAGTCATTCCCAAATTGCACCGGCATGAATGGAAAATCCGATATCTCACACCAGTCAGGTTCCCTGAAACATGCGGTAAATGTGATCACCAGTGATTCCCTGCCCAAACCATAATTCCAACACCTCGGTAACTTCTTTCAACAGTTTTTGATTGATGATAGCTGGTGCTTCGTTCCCAGATGAGCAGACGTCCTGAATCCCCCGGTGAACTGGACTCTTCAGTAAAGGTACGAAGCCCATCGCTGCCTGGGCTGGGAAAAGTGTTCTCTTCCCAAGATAAGGGCCCCTTTTTTGTCGTCTGTTTCCCCCCTCAAGGCTCACTTTTTTGGTGGTTGGGGTTTATTCCCAGGTGCCCTAGTGATTTTTTCCCTTTTTGGGGGTTTACTGTCTTTGGTAAACATGGGGCTTTAAACCCAGGGTACCCTAGTGATCTTTTTTTTTGGCCCCCTTCTTCTGCCATTCACTTTTCCCCTTTATTTTTCCGTTAGCCCAGACCTATATTAGAAAATGAACGTTTGTTAAATTTTTTTTTTCTGATAAAAAACTTGGTTTTTTTACTACAACATATTATAGTTTACATTTTGTCTTGCGTTAATTTAGTTTTTTTTCGTTATTTCTTTTAATACTTTGATTATTTACTTTATTTGTTTTGATAACAACGTTGGTTTTCGCCCCCATGTTTGCAGTGTGCGGCGTCCCGTAAGGAGGGTGGTGTTCGGGGGACCCTTTTGGTTCCCTTTGCCCACCCCCCCGTAGGGAGGGTTTGAGGGCCGGGGGATACCCTGGTTCCCTTTGGGCCACGCTTCATTAGCGGGTGGCAGGGTAGCCCCCTCCCAATCGGCGGGTAACCCTTGGGTTTTAAAAACACTGGGGTTAGTTCTGAGAAAAAGGGGGTTGGGTTTCCCCGGGGGATCCTCGCCCTTCACTGTAGCATTATATTCTGGGTGTATCCCAGGTAAGCCCCATCCCCTGTTTTTTGACCAGATGACCGGACATGCCTTCCTTGTTGGACGCCGTGGTGGGTAGGACGCCAGACGAAGTTGTGTACGCGTTTTTATGGACCCAAGTTGTTCCGGGTAAAGGCCTCTGTGACCTTCGATTGGGTGAACCTCACCCATCTATTCAAGCGAAGTTTTATGGCCCAAACAGACGTTGGGTGACAAGAGCACGTGGCCATGGGCTTGTTTATTTCTGGCCTGACAAACCAGACATCAAAATCGTTTAAAAAAAAGGTGCCGGTGACAAGGGGGACGAAGGCGAACCTTTTGAAAGTCTCCGAAGAATGGGGCTTGGCCCAGGTTGTGATAAAGGGGAGTTTGAATTTGGGATGGGGAGTTTTGGGCGCCCTTAGATTCCAGACAGAGAGGAATGTGTTTTTGATTCCGCACAAATGGGGGGAGAATGTGGGGGACGAGGGCAGACCTTTTTTTGGCCTGCCAAGAGAAAGAGGGGGCGGTTGTGGAACCGCCCCCGGTGTTTAAAAAGGGGGTTTAATTTTGGGGGGGACGGGAGGGAAAAATTGGAGAGAGCCCTGGAGTGAACAGATGGGCCTGGGTAAACAAGAGATCAGCCCTGGGGGAGACGGAGACGAGCCCGAATGGAAAACTTGATGTAGAGCCCTGGAAGGAAAAAAATGGGTAGGAGCCCTGGAAGGAAAACTGGATAGGAGCCCCGGAAGGAAAAATGATGGAGCCCTGAAAAAAAAAGGGGGAAAAGCGGTGCCTTCGGAAAAAAAGGGTTGAACCCCGTGGAAAGACTGTCCACCCGGGTTGGCATATTTATTGGACTTTCTAGTAACCTATGAACAAATAAATACTGCTTTAATTTTAAAATGAGGCGGGCAAATTTTCTTGTTTGCTTTCTACCACGACCTTGCACCTCGTATTTTAAACCAAAAATTGCTTTATTTCTAAACATTCACGATTCTTTATTTTTTCACCCCAAACAAAAATAGATGAAAAAATTTTGCCATTTTCTATTCACAAAGCAAATTTGGGAAAATGTGGCGAACCTAAATCAGTAAAACGTTTACGATCCGGTGATTTATTTAAATTTAAACAAACTCTCTCTGAAACGAAGTCTTTTTTTTTGCCAAATCTTTTCTCGATTTTTCCTTAACTAAGTCCTCACAAATCACTAAATACTTTCCGGTTATTTCTGAACCGACTTGGGCATCCCGAACAGAAATCCTTTATGGGTTCTCTGATCGGTGTGATTCGGAGAAAAATTATAAAAAAGATTCTCAATTCCCAAAAAAATTTAATAAAACATTCAATAAGCCAATCTCCCAAAAACAATAAAAGGGGTTTTTTAAATTGAAAATCCGTCCCTACATACCGAACCCTCTGCGCTGTTTCAGAGGTTCGGTCACTCAAACTTCCTGTGGCAATTTACGTGCTTTAGATTGATCTGTTGGTCATTCTTCCACGTTGCAGTTTGGGGCAGAAATGCGTCAATTGTTCACAATCTATTCCTCCGACTCAAAAAATGTTCCTAAATGGAAAAATGAAAAAAAATTCAAATAATCAAAACCAAAAAATATCTCGTATTCTGAAAAAATTAATTCCCCCAAAAAAATTTTTAAAAATACGCACAACTGCTAAACCCTCAACAGTAAACCCACAACAACCCAAACTAGGAAAATATTACAAAAAAAAATATTTCCCCCTTTTAAAACTACTGCAGCCTTTGGGATCCATTAAAAGCCAATAACGTCTTCTAAAAAAACCTGTAATTAACAAATCATCAACCACAACTCAAACAAACCTCTACAAATCTTCTGTCAAGTTCATCGTCATCTGAATCTCAACCATCTGTTCCTTTAATACATACTTCCCCAAACCATCTAATAATTTTTTTAAAACTGCTAAATTTTTTTTTTATCTAATAAAGCACTGTCTTCATCCGGGGTATCAATGTTTACACCCTTTCCCCAGCTGGCAGTCCTGCTGTTTAGACTGAAACCTCTATATCCCAAAACCATACCTTCTAAATGCCCGGATCAAAACAAAATTCAAAAGCCGCAGGAAAAGACGTCCAAAAGAATTTACCTCCAAAATAGACATACACAATTGACGCCTCACAAACCTAAAAGCACACCTTTACAGGATAATCGGACGAGGACAGCTTTATGCATGTTGAGGAAGAGGGGGAAATTTACCAAAAAAAACTAACCCTTGGGGAAAAAAAAAACTTTCGGAAAAAAGGTGGCAGAATGAAGTTGGACACGTGAAGAATTCAATCATTTTTGACTCCACCCGTAACAAAAAAAAGCAAATTAAAAAAACTGTTTTAAAACATTTTAAAATTTGTATTGACATTCGGTTGAGTGCGTTACATTTTTTGGGGGACAATTTGTTTTTTACCTTATCCCTTTTCTTTGTTTTAAATCTACCCTTGTTTTAAGATCTTACTCGACAGGGTGAGGTAAACCCCCCCACAATCTATTTGTTTTTCTTAGAATAAGTTTTTACAATTTATATTTTAAATTTTACTGAGGGCATTAAAATATTAAAAAATAATTATTTAAAAAAATTTTTAAAAACGTTTCGCAGCTTAGCCAGTTTTTGGCTTTTTGGCCCATAAACCTATACACACTCCCCCCGGAAAAAAGGTGCGAGCCTATAAAAAAATTTAACAAATGAAAAGGGTTTTTAAAGTATTTTTTCAATTTCTCGAATGCTTAAAATTTTTCATTTTAGTCGTTGAAATAAAATTTTCCCCTTTTTTATGTTTGAAAATCTGAAATTTTTTTTTCAATAAAAGTTAAATGAATGCCTTTCGCTATTGGACAAAGGTTTGATAAAAAAAAAATTTCAGAGATATTAAATGACTCGTGAAATTTTTTAGGAAATATTTAAAATTTAGTAAATTCTCTTTTTATTTTACTGAAAATAACTAATTTTTTTCAAATCAATGAAAACAATATTAAATTTGAAAAAAAAAATCATAGAACGATAAAAAAACAAAACAGAAAAAAAGAAAGAAATTTCAAAAAATAATTTTAAATTAGACAGACCATTTTTTTCCCGGCTTTTTTTTTTGACAATTTTTTGCATTTTTACGTTTTTTCCAAAAGGGAATTTTTGATGTTTTTCATGGACAAAATGGTCCAACCTTTTGTACCTTTTTCTCATGTTATGATCAGTTGAGTTTTTTTTTTTTTCGGTGTGTCAAACCTTTATCCGTTTTTTTTGATCGGATTGAAAAATTTATTTTAAAATGGGTAATAAAAAAAAAAAAACAACAAAATGCGGTTTTTCGTCTACTAGTTTTTTGTCAAAAAATTTTTCTTTGAATATTTTATTACATTTTTTTTAATAATTCCCATTTGTTTTGATCTTGAAAGTTAAAAATTTTAACTTTAAAAATTTAAATCTTGAAATAAAGAGCCCTTTAATTTTTCCGCAATTAAATATCTTTTTTTTAGAGTTACAGATAGCTTCACCCCCTCCTTTGAGGGTCTTCAAACCAGACTAGACTAGCCTCTCATTTGGTACCGATCTACCCTGTAGCTACCCGTTTGACGAGAAAAAAAAACACAAAAGAATTTCAAAAAAATCGATTAGTAGGAAAACGGACTATTCAGCTTTTAAGACGCGTTTATTTTTATTCACGTAAGATTTTTTTTCCAATGAGTGTTTAAAAAAATTTCTAAATTAGAATATTTTAGAAAATAAGGATTATTTTTTTTTAAATCATAAATATATAAGTTTTTCTTATATCCAGCTAAAATTTTTTTTTGGGGAAATTTGATTTGTTTTTTATACCATTTTTTATAACGGTGTAAATCGATTTATTGGTAAATGAAAATTTTTAGTTCCATTTTTTACATTTTGTTTTTGTAAGAAAAGTATTTTTTTAAAAAAATGAATGTGTTTAGTTTTTTTCTTTTATATAATCGATTACATCAGGGTGTATTTTTTTATTTTAAAATAACTTCCCTTTATTAAATGTTTCCCCAATTTATTAAATGCTGAAAAAAAATCTTTAATGAAAAAAAACCTCGAAACATAAGAAAAAATGCTCAATCGTAATTTATCAAAAAAGAACAGAGAAACAGCTGAAGAAAGCCATCTTTAAGCAAACAATTATTTAAAATTCTAAAATTTAGAAAATGCTTTTAAAAGTTTTGAAGATTAAGGTAAAAAGAATTTATTTGTATCCATTCCCACGTTATCAATGGGCTTAATTTTTTGACGCATGATAAGTAATAGATATTTCCCCGTGCCTGCCTACATAAACGCAAAACTTTCGTGCTTTTTTCTTGTTACTTTTCCTTTTCTATTCTTTTTTAAAAGCTAATTTCTTGAGTTTTCCCTTTTGTATTTTTTTTTCCCTTTTCACGAGTTCGGCCCAGTACCACTAAAAAACCCCCCCCTGGGCAGCGATGCACGTTAAATCTGTCGAGAGCTGGGGAAAGTCCCCCCCGTTGGTGTGGGTGGAGTTGAGAGGGGGCCAGCTCAGGTGTCGTCCATCACGACCATGGTCGACGGGTCCGTCGCCAAAAACCCCGTGTAGCGAACAGTGCGACGTTAATATTCAACAATTTGACGTTTTTTTCTCTTTTACGCCATTTTAAAACCACGTTTTTTTTTCTGTTTCTATCTGATGCCATTTTAAAAACGTGTTTTTTTTGCGGCATTGCAAAAACTTTTGTTCCCAAAATTTAGAGTGGACTTTCCCTCAGGGGGTCCCCCCTTTTTTAGGTGAGTACGGGTTTCACCCCCGAGGTCCCTAGTGATCTTTTTCCTCCCAAGGGGTTTTCTGTCTTTGGTAAAATGGGCTTCACGAACCCAGGGTACCCTAGTGATCTTTTTATTTTCCCCTTTCCCCTTTCCATTCAAATTTCCCCTTTTCTTTCCTTTTTCCCCTCTAGACCACAGACCTATTTAAAAAAAAAATGAAAATTTGTTCAATATTTGTTTTTTTTGATGAAAAAAATTAAATTTTACTACTAAAATATTATGGCTTAGATTTTCTATTGCGTTAATTTAGTTTCTTTTCGTATATTTCTTTTAAATACTTTGAATATGTTTCTTTTATTTGTTTTCAACTAACAATGCTGGTTTTCCGACTGCATGTTTGCTACAAAAGTGGCGTCCTGTAGTGGGGAAAATGGTGTTCTGGGGATCCTTTTGCGTTCCCTTTGCCCACGCTTCTCCAGTATGGAGGGAGGTTAGTATCTAGGGATACCTCTATGTTCTCCTTTGGCCCACGCTTCACTGTGACGTAAGTGGCAGGAGTGAGCCCGCTCCCCTGTCAATCGGTTATAGTACTCGGTGTCCCCGAAGAGACACTGCTGTAGGGTTAGTGCTGCAGATAAGGGGTGTCGGGTTTTACCCGCTGGATCCTCACCCTGACTGTATCACTTGTTCTGGGTGTACTTCAGGTGTTGCGCCGTGCCTGGTTTTGGCCAGTTGACCGGCAACCACCGTCTCCCTTGTTGACCTCTGTGGTGGGTGAGGCACGCTGTGATGAAGTGGGATACGCGTTGTTATGGATCCAATACTGTTGTGCCCGCAAAGGCCTGTAATACCCACTCTCAAATACTGACCAGATATCGACTCATTCAGATTTCTTTTAATTTTAACGAATAATGAAATGTGGGCATCAAAACTGCCCTTTACATACAGGAAAGCCATATTGTAGGAATAGGTGGTGAACCTAAATCTGTTAAAAGATTAAGATCCGGTGATTCATTAATTGAAACACTTTCTGCCGTACAACAAAAGTCTTCCCTTTCCTCAAGTAAAACTTTTCCTGAACTCACCTGAAAAATAAATAAGTCCACATAAAACTCTTAATTCATGCCAAGTGGCAAGTCATCACTTGAACCTGATCTGTTGACCACCCCTGAAGTGGGAAATCCTTGAGGGATTCTCCTGATCAGGGTGTTATTCAGGCCAGAGAATCACAATAAAAAAGATACAAATCAATATACCGACCAAAAAACACTCTACCTAACCTTCAACAGCCCCACACTTACTCCCAAAACATTAAAGCCGGCTATTTGGGTGACTTTCTGTAAAATCCGTCCACATTCCGAATCCTCTGCGCTGTTTTGCGCCAGAGGTTCGACACCCCGCAAACTGCCTGCAGAGTGACAATTGACGTACTCTAGGTGTGTGCGTCTATTAAGCATACCTCTTAGGATTGCAAATTGGAGCTGAAATGCGTCAATTGTACACAGCAAATACCTGCGATTCTAAACTTCGCCCAAAATGGAAAAACAGAAAAAAAGAAATCCAAAACAATTAAAACAAACAAAACATATCATCATATTTAGAAGCCCGAAAATTATTAGCCCTCAACCTTCTCAAACTTATGCCTGTTGCCAAATCCTCTGTTAAAAATAATTTCACTCAAACAGATCAAGATATAACCAAAGTAAAATAAAAATAATTCCTTTGAAGTTACTTCAACCACTAAAACCACCCCAAAACAAATATATATCAATAACCACTCCTGCCATATCCACATCATCTTCTACCCAAGCAGAACTTCTTTGCTGTCCACCTCTGGGTAACAGAATCTAATGTCTCTCAAATCTCTGAACTACCCATTCCCTGCATTCAAGTATCGCACTTTCCACCAATAAATAATATGTTTACCCCTACAAGTTTCATCAAATCATATATCCGCTTCCTCATCCGTTCCTGGGTATTCAACCTTCTTCTGGCTCCAACAATATCACATAAAGCACCTTTACTTCAACCACTGTATCACTCAATGTTACACCTCTTTACCAATCCAAAATACATGTCCCGCTGAAACTGAAACCTCTGTACCCAATACCATACCTTCTCCATCCCAGGATGCAAACAACAACTTCAAAAATCGCAAGAAAAGACGTCCGAAAAAGAAGTTCCTACCTCCGAAATAGACATAAAATTGACGTGCCTCACAAACCTAAAAAAAGCACACCTTATATACAGGAATCAACAGACGAGGACATGATTGGTATATACGATGTTCCAGAATATATGGAATCACTCTAGTTAAGAAAAAAAATGAATTTCTAAAGCAAGAATAGAAGTACTTTCTTGGAAGAATGGTGGCAGACTGAATCTGGGGAAATATACAGAATAATTTCTACACAAATGCTGACTCCAACCTGCAATACAGAAAAATCGAATTAAAAAAAACTTTTAAAACATTTTAATTGTATTTTAATAAAAATTCTTACATTTCTGTCATGTACATCTTTTACTTTATAGCCTTTTCTTTGTTTTGAATTTATCCGTTATTTTAAGATCTTGTTTGATATGTTAGAGTAATACATCAATTACAATGTATTTCCCACTTTTGACTTTTTAATAAAATGTACCTAAATATGAATTTTAAAACTTTTAATGAATTTTCATGTTTAAATATAACTTATATCTTTAATGTACTTTTAACTTTAAAAAAAAATCTTTAATGGAATTAAACAAAATGTTTGCAGTATAGCTTTAAAATCATTCTTGCGCCAATAAAACCCAAAACTACCACTCACCACCCTTCCTTCTCGCAAAACCTCTGAACTCACCTAAAATAATAAGTCCACATAAAACTCTTAATTCATGCCGCGGGTGTCATTTCGAACTCCGACTCCGTTGACCACCCCTGAAGTGAAATCCTGAGGGATTCTCCGATCAGGTATATTCAGGTCAGAGAATCACAATAAAAAAGATACTACTGTTATACTGACCAAACACTTAATTTTAACTTTCAACAGTCCCACACTACCCCAAAACATTAAAGCTGGCTATTTAAAATTGTAAAAATCCGTCCATACATTCCGGAATCCTCTGCGCTGCTTTGCGCCAGAGGTTCGACACTTTCAACTGCCTGCCGTGGTTAACATGTTTTAGATGTGCATCCGTTGGGCATTCTTCCACGGATTGTACTCTAGTAGAGCCGAAATGCGTTAATTGAAAATGAACCTCACCCATCAAATTCAAAGTTATGGTTTAAAATGGAAAACTGAAAAAGAAATACAGGTTATCAAAACTAATAGAAATATACCATATGTAGAAGCACGAAAAACTAATAGCTCCACAATTACCCCAATCTTACGCTCAGGTTACCAAAACTCTACTCTGCTACCACTCACATAAACGCAACAGATGAAAATATTACTAAAATAGTTTTGCCCACCATTGGAAACTTCTTTTAAAACCTTTTACTATCCATTCCGAAGTCTACCATATTCCTCCTTGGTCATTGCAGGTTACAACTCTCTACATTGGCTCAGGGCAACACTTTGCCATCCACATCTTCTGTTACAATTACATCGCTATCAGAATCTCAACCTCCTATTTCTGTATTAGATATTGCTCCCACCACTTCTACAATTTAGTCCGGATCCTCAATCGCCTACTCCATCGTTACTCAACTGAAATACCCCCCAGTTCTTACAACTTCTAATAAATTTACATCTATCAACTGGATGTTCAATCATCGTTTGCATATCAGGACCTACAGCTACATCCACAAGGAACATCTTAACACATCCCAACGAAATTCAAGAAATAGAAGAAAACGCCCAAAAATAAGGCCAAAAACTAGAAATAGAAATAAAATAACTCCCCACATAAAACCCAGAAAGCCAGCACCTCAAGAATATACTACTGATGACGAAGACATGATTGTCTATGACGTAGAGGAAAAACTTGAGCCGATCCTTCTGGATAAATTCACAAGTCGTGTTTTAAATGACTTCGCTATTTATATACGCAAAAGCAATACTCAACCCGATTCAGGGATAAATAAAAGCTAAAATATATATATATATATTTTTAACATGTATTGCCTGACTTTGTTTTAAACAACATGTTCCATTCTTATTTTCAATTTTTTTTTAATTTAATATATGGTCCTTGGTGCAAATCCCCAAATTTTTTTTTTTTTTGAAAACGGTTTAATGTGTTTGGGAATTTTAACTTTTAAAATGTATTATATTATATTTAAATATTTTATAAATTTTAAATTTCTTATAACAAATTTTTGGGCCCCTCGGGGGCTCACCTTCTTTAGGTGAGTAGGGGTTTACGCCCGGGTGCCCTAGTGATCTTTTTCTTCCAAAGGGGGTTTACTGTCTTGGTAAACATGGGCTTCACAACCCCAGGGTCCCCTAGTGATTTTTTCTATTTTGGGCCCCTCCTTCTTGCCATTAAAATTTTCCCCTTTTTTTCTTTTTTTTCCCGTCTAGACTACAGCCCCAAATTTAAAAATGAACTATTTCAAAATTTTTTTTTTCTAGTAAAAAAACATTTTTAAATACTAAATATTATGGTTTAGTTTTTCTATTGTTAATTTAGTTTTTTTTCGTATATTTATTTTACTACTTTGATTATGTTACTTTATTTTTTTTCACAACCGTTGGTTTCCGACCCCCCGTTTCCGGGCGGCGCCCCGAAGGGGGAAAAGGGTGTTCTGGGGTCCTTTGGCCCCCTTTGCCCACGTTTCCCCAGTAGGGGGAATTAGTCCTGGGGATACCTCTGCGCCGGCCCACGCTTCACTGTAGACGGGTGGCGGAGTACCCGCCCTGAAACGGTGGTGTCCCTCCATCCCCAAAGAGACACTGCTTAGGGTTAGGCTGCAGAAAAGGGGGTGGGGGTTCCCGGGATCCCCCCGGGACCTACCATTTCGGGGTTTACCAGGGCGCCGTGCCGGTTTTGGCCAGTTGACCGGAAAACGCCTCCCTTGTTGGCCCCCTGTGGGGGTGGGGGCACGCCGGATGAAGTGGTATACGCGTTGTTATGGACCCCGTGCTGTCCCCGAAAGGGCCCTTTAAATTTGCCCAAACTTAACATTGATCAGATCTCGGGAATACTAGTTTTTTAATTTTTTTTTTCCAAATAACAAAATGGCATCTAAATTCCTTTTAATTCAAAACCCCTCATAAAAATAGGTTGAACCAAAACATTTAAAAAAGATTCGACCCGGTGATTTACTATTGAAACACTTTCTTTTTACAAACCAAGTCTTTTTTTTTTGCAAAAACTTTTTTAAATTAAACGGTAACAATAAGTCCCTAAAACTTTAACTCATGTCGCGGTGTCAATCAGAACCTGACCTGTTGACCACTTGAACCAAACCCTTTTTGATGGATTTTCTGAACAGGTGTAATTGGTAGAAGAATAACAATTAAAAAAAGATGCATCAATAATTCCGACAAAACATAAATTTTAATTTTTAATAGCCCTAAACTCCCGACAAAATAAAACCCGGCTACCTTCTGAAAAATAGCCCATACATACCAATCCTCTGCGTTTTTTTTATCCCGGGTTTCGGTCTTTCCCAAATTTTCCTCCCTGGAAAAGTTGCTTAGATGTCATCTGTGACATGTTCCACAGATTGCATTCTAGAGCCCAAATGTATTAATTGTTCTGAACCCCATTCCTAGATTCAAAAATGTGTCCGGGTGGAAAACCGAAAACAAATTCAAGAAATCAAAAAAACAAAAAAAATATCCTTTTAGAAACCGAAAAAATTTAAAACCTCATCAGACTTCACAATCATACGCCCAAGCTACTAAATGTTTAAAATATCCGCTACTACTCAGACAGATGAAAACATCACAAAAATAAAATGTCCAATTTTTAAAATTTATGCAACCGTCCGGGAAAACCCAAAAGTATCACCAACCACACCTGCTGTTACCACATCTTTATCTTCAACCCAAGCGGGACCTCTTGCCATCCAGCCTTTAATAGCAGTTACAAATCAGATCCCCAGCCACCTATTCCTGTATCTAGTGCAGTACTTTCCACCACCAACAAAATTTCACCCCTCTTGGGGCTTTTTAACAGTCATATCCCTTCCGGTATTCAATCACCCTCTGAATCTTCTACAATATCTGATTTTAAAAAATGCAAAACTCATGCAAGGAAAAAAAAAAAATTTCTAAAAAAAAGAATGAGGAAAAAATAGAAATTAAGATGACTCCCATAGACCAAAAATCGTCGCATTTGGGAAAATAACACGGATGGGAAGAGTAATCGATACGACAGGGGAGAAATTTTAGAATCACCGAAAAATGGCCCGAACCTTAGAAAACCCAAAAAGGGTCGATACTACTGTCCGAAGACTACGGAAAAATGAGGCTTGAAACGTGAAAGTATTCACAACTTTAACCAAGTCGGTTAGAAACAAGAAGTAAAAGTTTTAAAATATTTTGTTATGAACTATACACTTATCATCTGACTTGGTGGGGGAAAACCCACCAAAAAATTTTTTACAAATCTTTCCTTTTTCAAATTCACTTTTTAGCTTTTTTTTAATATTTTTTAAATTAAAACAATCTTTATAAATATTTGCTTAGATATATTTTATCCATGTCATTTTAAAATTTTTATCTGATTTCCAAAAAATTTTTTGTCATTTAAAAAAATGTTTTGCAGATAGCCGAAATGGGTTTGGGCCATAAAAAAAAAATTCACTCACTCCTACCCCCACCAAAAAAACTACTTTTCTTTTAAAATTGGATTTTTATATTTAATTTCAAAAAATTTTAATTGTTTTAACTTTTTTTTATGTTTTGTGCATGCAGGCATGCACAAAATAAATATATTTGTATATATAATATATTTCATGTATATTTTAATATGGTTTCATTTTTGAATGTTTAAAGTTTAGCCAAAATTGGCTCTTGCCCAATAACCCCCCCAATCACACACACACCATCACAAAAAATGTTTGGCGCAGTATAGCCAGAATTGGCTCTTGCGCCAGAAAACCCCATTCACTCACTGTGAAACCTGTCATAGGAGATGGGCCGTGATACCCAAAGCGAAGAACTGATGCAAATTGACCCCGTCTTGCATTGGTCCCCGCCCTTTTCGCACAGGCATTTGTTTTTGGGGAAGATGCCCCCGATGTCCTTCATGCATGGTCTCGTACTCAGTACAAATATTTTAAAGATTGTCCTTTTTAAAATTATCTTACCTTTTTTTAAATTTATCTCATTTAACTTTACCTGACTT
>BMAV01011753.1:216809-243214 GCA_019973955.1 Trichonephila inaurata madagascariensis | reverse complement strand
TCTATATTATCATTCTGTGAACCCCTTTTTAATTTGCAAGAATATCTCTCTTCGAATTTAGCCAAGACTTCCAAAAGTTGTACCGTGTTTTGTGGATTGCGCACTTCCACATAATCTTGGATTTGTGGTTCGAGTCGAACTAAAATATGATCCACCAACTCTGCTTGGGACATTCCTAATTCTAAACTTCTCTCGATTTTTAGTAAATTATAAACGAAATCAGTAGGTTCCTGATTTCTTCCCTGCTGGGACGCGTAAAATTGTGCTTGTAATTCTTTCTTATTTTTGACCGCGGGAAAAGCTTTCGCTAATTCAGCCTTGAGCTGCGCGAAATCCGTAGATGTATTTTGCACTAACACCGATCCAAATATCGAGTACCAATCTTGAGCCCTTCCCCTGAGATGACTTTTTAAGTAAGCACATGACAGATTACTTGGGATTTCAAGTAACTGTATGTTATTCTCTATTGTTTCGATAAACTCTGCAATGTTTTCTGCCCCTGAAAAATACTTTTCAGGTAGTACAGTACCTCCACCTACATTACCTATCCCAGAATTATACACGTTCGGGCGCCATTGCGACATAGCCATCCTGTGATGACTATGTCTTTCCGGATCCGCGTAAGCTAGAGGTGTGGGATTATCAAAATGACGAGACATATTGGTTCTTAATACAACTTTTATTAAGAATAACTTATATTACTTAATTCTAATTGACAACTTTCTTTAAAGTGAGAGTTAACACCCAATTAAACCTTGTATTCAAGTCAGATCACGCAACTAGATCATTTATCCTAATTATAATAAATAAACCGATTCATCTAACTTCCTATACCAAAATATTACCTTTTGCAGATCTCCTTCCTTCAGTGATTGAGTGATATCTATAATGTAACTGAATATGCGAGGTTTCCAACTTCTTTATAATGAACGTAATCTTCTTTCAGAGATATCAGACATCTAACTCGTGATCAGAATGATTCCACACTAAGTTATCTCTAAACTTGCCGCTCCTTATCATCAAAGCTTCTATCCTTTTAAAGTATATCTCATTTACATATTATATTCGTTTATTTTCTTGGTATTGGGTTGGAAAGGTTTTGCCATTAATCGTGGCCGTCAAAGAACATAGGAGTTATGTTAGCAGAAGGACGCGAGAGACGTCACACGGATAGTTTCTCGTGTAGCCGACTTTAAGATCATATCTTTGAGGGGCCTTAGCTTGTAGGCGAATTCTAAATATATATCTTTGGATACCGCCTCTTCGGGTATGTCATACCTTGCACGTGAATCGCCGTTACAGTTCTGAATGCATGAGCACGTTTTAAATCTTCCTTATACTATGGCGTATTATTGTAGTTATGAGTGAAGAAATGTGATATTTAAGTAATTTAATAGATACAGTATTTAACACACACACACACAGAGAGATAGTACAACAGTGTTTTCGGATGAAGAAATTCTGTTCGTGATTATGATGAGGAAGAATCAAATGATGAAGAGTAATACAGCAAGTAGGATTCCTCCACTGAAATCGATCCAGATTTAGAAGAAGGAGACACAGTTAGAAATACATGTTTTATATGTATAGACACATAAAAAAATTGGGAAGAACGTGACTTTAAAGGAGACAACTGGTACACATCTACTTTCAGATGAATTTTTGAAAAGAAAAAAAAAACCTATTGCTGGAACAATAAGAGAAAATAAAAAAGAAATTCCAAAATAAGATATAGACGGTATATAGCTCTTTAATGAAATAACTTCATTCAAATATATTTTTCCTGGAAAAAAAACAGCCAACTGAGATATTAGAAATTATAGTGAAAAATGATCTTATTCCCTGTTTTCCCAGTTTCACTCCAGCATTAAGAATTTTTTTAACCTAACCTGTTTCTGTAGCTTCCGATGAAAGAAGTTTCAGTAAATTAAAAATCATTAAAAATTACTTGAGAAATAATATGGCACAAGAAAGGCTTTCAGATTTAGCCATAGTCTCAATTAAATCCGAAATCTCAGAAAAAACTGATTTAACCTAAACTATTAACAAATTTGCTTCTCAGAAAGCCAGAAAAGTTATTTTATAGATACAGTAAAATCTGGCTATAACGTGCCCCTACACATATTCGCCGTATAACACGCACACCCGTTTTTACGAAGAAACCTGAAATGCATGTGCGCAATGATCTTGTGTTTTGAAGTCCTTTATTCGAATATTATTCCAAGCTTTACCCTTTAAGTTCATAAGAATTACAACCCCTTAAGTTCATAAGGAATGTTATTTCTTTCACAGAAACAGTATTTCGATATATGTAAAAGTCTGATCTTTTTCTATGCTCATCTAATTTGCATTTTTAAAGCTCTCATTTTTATACCCGGCGTACAACACGCAACCGTAAATTTCGATCTTATTTTTTGAGTTAAAAGTGCGCGTTATACACCGGATTTTACGGTATAGTTTATTACTTAGTTTTAGTAGAAGGATAGATTTATATACTTTTCGTTTCACGAGATTTGTGCCTTAGAGTATTTATTTTTATTAGATTGTATTTTTTGAGTAAATTCTGTTGTTTTGCATTTATAATTATAAAATGTTTATTTTTATTTTAAAGGTTATTTTTTTTAGAAAGTTTATTATTTTGTTAAAGCATTTTTTTGTCGCTATTATAACTCATTACCTAGCCAAAAAATGAAGTTCTGCACTTCAAATTTTATTTGAGTTATTATTAATGTGTTTTACTTTTTATTCCTATATAAGTAGATGATTTTTTTAACGTCAACGTTAAGTATTAGTCAAAATATGAAAAGTTCTCTAGGGGGGCGGCACATTAGGTGTTTGCACGAGGGCGGCCGATACCCTAGGATCGGCCCTGGAAGTCCCCCAAGTTTTTCATGGCAACGGGTTGATGCTAAATGTTTTTCGTTAAGACTGTCAGGATTTGGAGTGATTTGTAATATTCTCAGAGATTCTTGTAGTCTTATCGGTAAATGTTTTTAACCAAAATCTTCTAATCCAAAAAAGGGGGATCGAGTCATACTCGCTTCCCCTTTTTTCAGGTCAAGTAATGCTCCAAGATTGAAGTGCCTCTTTTTTAAAACTTAAATTCCGATAATAGACAAAAATTGGATTCCCCTGTTAAAAGTATGACAGAATTTGAGTTGATTGTCTTCTCAATCCCCTGTTTTTTCCATGACACACACCAAGATTGGAATGCGTTGACTTATTTTTGTCTCAATCTCCTATTTTTTCAAAGCCCACCAAGACTGGAATGTGTATCCATTGTATTGATCCATCTGGGGTCGATTGAAAAAAATTTGAGCAGTACATTACACGTTCATCCATTCGTAATACCAATTACACATAAAGAAAATAACGCAATTATCAACCTTGTACAGATAAAAATCCTGTGGGGCATATCATAAAATGATTCTTGTCAAAAAACATTGTTTTCCATTTTCAATAATTTTTTTTTAACTGGTCGGTGCTCAACTATTTTTTCTACAAACTGTATTCTGTCATAAGTTATTGGTTATTCTGGAGGATTCTCATTCTCGAGGATTCGGACCAAAAATACTATCTATACAGTGATACAAATTTGATTGAGAAATATTGTTGAAAATTCTTTCTAGAAAAGTGAACTCAGAATAGTAATGAAAATTAATTGCGAGTCTCTAACAAACATTAATCTGATATAATAGAAATAATTTAAAGCGAAAGTATTTCAAAATCATCTCAGTTCCACTCTTTCATACGGTGAATTGCACGTCCAGCGCGCCATGCGCGGGAGCATGCGCTACTCAATGTGTTCGAGCGTGGCCATTTTACAGATGAATTAGTGACTCACGTGAGACTATAGTGTTGATAATTACATAGGAAAATTTTGATTTTTTTTTTGTTGTCCCTAGAACGAACATCATCCTAAAATGGATGCAAATAAACTCATCGAAATTCTCCGAGCCACTATGGATCCCAATCAAAGGGAGGCCGCCGAAAAACAATTAGAACAAGTATGTGTAATGTATTTTGCCGGTGTTTCTGATTTTCGAACGTGATCTAACGTTGAATGGGTATTTTATTAAAATCACATTGCTGTAATATTGTTGAATATGTATGTTCGTTTAAAAAAAAATTAACTCTTTCTTTCTTAATATCAACTTTTGTAGTCCTTTCTTTGGATAAGGCTTAATCTGTTTGGTTGATCTGTGTGAGTTGCGATGCATGTTTGTATTTGTATTGTTTTATTGTGTCATGCATTTCTTTTATATGTGAAATACTTCTAACTTCGATATTTTCGAATGTGTTTAAATGTTCGTGTTATGTTGAAGATAATTCTCGTGATTCTAATATAGACCTTACCCACGTTTGTGTTGACTTTATTTTTGATGTAAACAGTATTGCATGGAAAAAGTTAAATAAAAATTCCTGGTTACTTCATGTGTAATCGCATGTATCATTGTGCTTTATAATATCCTTCTTTTAGTTTATGTGTTCAAATTTTTGAATTGTCGATGAAATATACCTGTTATGTATCATTTAAATAGACGATAATACTACCACCTTTCAGTCGTCTGTGCCCCATTAAATTAATTAGATGTGAGATCAAAATGCATAGTTAAAATATAAAGTTGTATTAATGTACCTGATGTTTCTAAATAATCTTACGACATACATTTTTTTTAAAAAAAATTAATCGAAAAATAACCATTAAAATCTGAATTTTCCATACAAATACAAATTCAGTCTGTATTAAATATTTATTGTTTGTAACTTTTTTTAGAAACCAGTTTGTCTTTCACGTTTTTATTATTTGAAAATAAATATTTTATGTATCATCAGTTATTGTCCTTAAAAGAATTTTCTGACATTGGTATAACATTGCATTCAATTTTTGTTTAATTGAAAAAAGTCTTCTCATAAGGAAAATAGAAATATGTTGTTTGTAAAGATATGATGCAAATCATCTTAAAAAGTTCTTGAATTATTATAATGATAGAAGTATAAAAATATTTTTGCAAGATTTTTTCCTGTTTTTAAAATACTGTATAATCTGGCATATAACGTTCACTTTTAATGCAAGAAATAAAATTGAAATTCATGGGTGCGGGTTATACACCAGGTATAAAAATGATAGTTTTATAAATAAAAAGAGGGAATGGGCATAAAAAAAATTAAACTTCTACAAACAGTAAGACCCCGTTTAGCGCTGTTTCGGTTTAACGCTTTTTTTTTTAAATTGTGGTATTCCCCAAAATTGCACGCTGCGTTATGCTTCCCGATATCCGAAGCAGTTTATCTGTTTCATCTTTCCTGTGGTGTTTTACGAATGTACTTTTATCGTTTCAAACATTTGTTGACATTATTGTAAGTATAAATTTAGATAATACAACAATTTCTATAGTGACAAATATAAGTATTTTTAGTTTTTATCGAGGGTGGTAATAAAAACCACGAAAATAAATCAACAAGAAAAAGTATTTCACTAGAAACTAAAATGCAAGTATTTAGAAGATTAGATACTGGTGAGCGTCAATCGCACATTGGTGCTGCATTGAATTTGGCAAACTTAACAATAAGGACCATTTTAAAGAATAAAGAAAAAATACTGCTATCGGTAACTGCAACTACGACAAGCTCTGTAACTAGAATTTCCCGTTCAAGAAATATTACTACATTTGAAATGGATAATAGACTTTCTATATGGATTGACAACGAAATTAAATGCAATATGCCTTAAAATGCAAAACAAACAACAAAAAATCGACATTAATAGGGTATGTGAGCACCTTTCCCCTTCATACAAAGTGTACAATCATTGCAGAGTTCAGTAATTGCCATTCCTGTTGTAGAGCAGTTTCTAAATCTGAGAGTGGCTGGAGGTGGAAAACATCAACATACACAGCAGGACCAAGGGCATCCCAAATATTTTCAATCGGATTAAGGTCTGGCCACTCCATATGCGTAATTCCATCACTCTCCAGAAAGTCATCAACGATGACAGCTCTATTGGAACAAGTATTATCATTCATTAAAACAAAGGACTAACTGCCGCAACACGGAGTCTCACAATGAACTCTAGGACTTCATTACAATATTGTACAGCCGTTACAGAATCGCGCCTGTATATGCTCAGGTAGGTGTGATATCATTGCCCAGACAATTTTTGTTGGAAAAACCATTTGATATAAGATTTCATGTCCTTCTATAATTTAGATTAACACATGTTGCATGAGAGAACTTCCTATTTGCACGTTCATCATAGATGAATTACCAAATTTTCGTTCGACTGCCAATGATGTATTTGTAAATGACATCATTGTGTCGCTGATTGGTTGCATAGCCCACATCATAACACATGTGATGTTTCGTATTTGTTGTATATATACCTATTCCTTCCTACTCATTTTTAGTTGGTTGAACGGTTGTATAAATGTTTAAAAACCTTCAAAACTTTTCTTGCCTTATCAATGTTGATCCTTTGAATTTCTCAATGCAATTTTTAAAGTGGATCATGGTTATGACAATCTTGCTTCCATTGCGGAATGAGTGGTGTTCATGGGCCAATTTTGTGTGCCTTGTTCCTTCTAAACCGTTGCATCGTTATCTTTGAGTTGTAAGGCAAATGGACTCATCTGTGAACTTAACCCTGCCCCAATCAGACATTCCAATTTACATGCTGAAGGCACTACTTTAATCGTGCCACTCTGAAATGGATGAATAAAGGAGCACAAACTCATGGTACTAGGGCATAAAGACAGTTCAAGTGTAGCCTTCAATGAACAGTTGTGGCAGATATCTAACCAATGGTCGCAAAAATTATAGATGCCACATTTATGAAAGTCGATCTTCAATTCTGCTTGGCTACAACTTTAATATATCTATTTTCTGTGAGGGTCCTTACCCTTGGATGACTGACTACAGGTCTTTGGAAAACTGTTTGGCTGGTTTGGAATTGTTTCCATAGTCGGGAAATGAAGGAATGATGAATGCCCCAAGAAGCGAGCAAAATCTGCGATAGACTGTCCTGTTTCAATGCGTCCGACAGACTGCTAGCGCTCAGAATCTTCCATTGGTTTTCTGGAAGCCATAGAAACACATCCAGCTTGAAAACAAATAGTACATATGCTTTAAACACCTTCCTGTAACCCTTTATGCTTAGCTTGTATATTTGTCAATGCAATACCGTAATTGGCTGTTACCTAACACGATTACATACTTCCCTCTACCTTTGAAGCAAATTGCAGCTTCTTTAATTCTGATTGACTTACGGAAATTAACATTTCCCTATCTGTTTTTAACTTTTGGAAGTGAGTGTAATTTATACAGATCTTGATTATTTAATGTTATACTAAAATTATTAGTGTTAAAATTACATTAGATTTCAAAAGACTGTACCTCACTCAAAATTTAAAAAAAAAAGTATCAATTTTCTACAGGTTATCTTATAAACTTAATATAGGTTCAAACTATATATATAATTTCAATTTAAAAAAAAAGTCATTTATAAATTTGTAATGAACAAAATAAAGCATCCAAATGCTGTACTTTCATTTAACTTTTTATTTTGAACTTTGTTTAAATGACAAAGCAAATAAATACAAATCTAAAAATAAGGTGCCATTTTTTCGAAATTTTTAAATCTTAATACAATTTCTCCAAATAACATTTATCTTAGGGGGCAAAATTTTACGCGATTTCATATATTACTTATAAAATGCTGTGTCTTTTCTTATATTTTTTTACCATGTTTCAGCAAAACAACTTGTATGCAATGCTAGTTGAGTTTCTTGCACATTCCATAAAAATAAAGAATAAGACATTTTTTAATAGCTCATACTTTCCTAAATTAAAGCTCTTTATAAGCTGAAATAATTTCAATCACTAATTAGAAATTTATTCCTACAAATGGATTTCATACAAGTCTATTTTTAATACTGGAACATATTGAAGAGGGTCAGTATTTACGATAGGCACGGAGCGCCATAGTGTTGAAAAGACGTGTAGCATATATGATTATTTTTTAAGTAAATTATCACAGCAGTCATCAAAGCTGTGCATGCATCTAGTTTAGAAGTGATCAGACAAACTTAAGGCTGTCTTCGGCGCAATGTTAAGGAATAGGTCCCAGGTTTGGAAAACTTTTTTGAATAAAATTATTCCACCATAAATACTATATTCTAGCTTCACTATCCTATAGAAAGCAGGATACTTCATCATACTACTCATTTTTATCTGAGTTTACCCAATTTTTCTGCCAAAAAATATGTTTCACATTTTTTCCCCTATACTGTAATGTTAAATGAGATGTCCCTTTACATCAGTGATCTTCAAAATTTTTCCTCGTGGAATGTTTTTTAGAACCCTGAGATCTGGAAAGTATTTTGGTGCTAGTTTGATATCAGGGGTAATAGCGTCAAGTTGTTGTTTATGTTCGCCAAGATGAGCGATAACGTTACAATATGGTTACCTTAATATTTCTATCGTCTGTCAATGTGGTTGCCATGGGGATAACATATATTAGAAATAACTTTTATTGGTTTTTTCCCGCTGTAATCCTATTAATTTCAGACGACTTTAATAAAAATTTCTAATTTCTGTACAAATTTAACCATTTTCAGTGTAACTTTTCTATTGTTTGCGTCTTCTGTTTAATTCTCTGCTATTTTCGAATATGGATATTTCTAAAATGAGTGAGTACTAGAATATTTTTTTCTTAGAAGAATAAGTGTTGTGCTTTTAATTATCGCTATAAATCGTTTATTTTTGTTTTAAAAATGTTTTTTTTACGTTCTATGTACGATGAAATTCATTGAAGGAACTTGCAGTGCAGGTTTCATATTGCAAGCTTTCACTACTTTGTTATTGATATTCTTAATTAATTTTAACATACATAATGTAATTATTTTATTCATAATGGAAAAAAATGCAATTATTACTGTGTAATAATCATTTAATATTCGTTATTTATAATTGTTTCTTTTAGCATTTATTTATAAATATTATAACATATTTTGTTATTTATTTATAATTGTTATTTATTTGTAATTTTTGTCTTATTTATTTATAACTATATCTGTTGTTTATTTATAGCTATTCTTATGTTCTTTATTTATAGTTATGTAATACAAGTTCTCTTATGCATTATTTTTATTTTTTTTACAATTCAACAATTATTCTTTTTTATAATTACTATTTAATTATATAATATGATTATTATTTCTAATAACTGTTTTAAAATCGTACTATATGAATATTATATATAATTACGATAAAATATTATAAGATTATTATATGCTGCTTATAATACTATTATTAGTACATGTTACTTTCTATTACATAATATTATTATTCATTATTTATTGATTGATCAAGGTTATTCTCAATCTCTTTCCATATCTTTTATTTGAAATACATTTCAATGTATTTCAAAACAATTCTTTAAAATTATTGTGTATCATTAAATTACCACTAGGCCACCATATTTAATTTCATTCCAGCAACAAGAAGCACTGCTTGGCGCTATTACACCCGGTATCAAATTAGTTCCATTTTAAAGAAATTACATGCTTTATGAACGTAAAGATTTGTAGTTTTAGAAGTATACAACTTTTTCACACACAAAAGCTTGCGGTTATACCTCAGATAAATGACTAAAACATAAGAGCATTGCACACATACATTTCAGGTTTCTGAGTAAAAAAAGGGGTTGCCCGTTATATGGCAAATATATCTAAAACTTTAAAAATCCAGCTTGAAAGTATGGGTGCGCGTTATGTGCCGGATTTTACAGTACTTATCATTGCATTCCACTGAATTTTAGAGTGTTTCTATTTTTTCATAAAACTCAAGCGTTTATGCTACCGAATTCCCTTTAAAAAAATTCAAAGGTTTTCCCCCTTTAACCATATTTTGTTCAGTTGCTATTATATTTTTGAATTAGTTTTAAAGATATAAGTATTTTTATCATTTGCTTTAAAATTTTCAAAGCTATTAAAATTTTATTTAACCCCCCTTATTTTTCTTCTGAATACTAGTTTTACCCCACCTTAACTCATATACTTTTGTTTATTGTAGAAGTAATTCTATTGGTACTTATGCCTATAGGGAACCATAACCTTTTTAAAGTTGTTGCCTATACAGATGTTGATGATATCATGTATGGTAAATTCCCTAGAAACTCAAATGATAATTTAAATTATGATGGGGTTCCTGTAACTATTTATAATTTTAGCAACATATATAAAATAAAGTTTGATTTTTTATGTATTGCTATGTTTGATTTGACAAATTTTAACCATTAAATTAATTTAACATAAAAAAGACGCTGAATCTCAACTAACTGCAGTTAACAGATTGATGTTTGAAAATTGTGTCATCTATGTATAATATTAGCAATTGGTATGAGCTAGAATTCAAGGTGTATCTCCTCATGTTTGGCTTCGTGTTCCCTCCTGTAACTGATAAATACCTGCCATTATATCTTAGAGGTAAAATAAAAAAAATCATTTTTGTATATTATTGAGAGAAAAATAGTGAAAAAAAATTGCTAATTTAAGTATTCAAATTTTTATATATTAATGATTCCATTTGGTATATTAATATTTTCCTATTAAATATATTCAGGTGTGCCAATTAAAAGTATATTTTATATTTCTTGTAAAAGTAGAATAGAGATAGTTTAAATCATAAATGTTTAATAGTACACTTTATTTTAAATTTTAATTTGTTTACTTTTGCTACTATTGATTTCTGCAGAATAAAGTTAAAAAATTTTTGTACTTGTTGAACCAAAGTTCTTACTCTTTTTGGTTAATCACTATTATGCACCTAGTTGTGCCATAAGTTCTGATATAGTTGTAAAGAAGTCAAAATAAATAACTTTATAATCAAATTTAAAACTCCTTTTACGTGAAATGTGCGTTACATGTGTACGTTACGCCTCTGATCTACATGGGAATTTCAATTGCTGCTTTTCTTAAAGAAGGTATAAGACTGTTCTGATTGAGATGCTGTATTTGCGCACCTGTGCTGTGAACACTGATTGGGATTTATAGTCGAGTGAATTTAAATCCAGTCTGCTTAAAGACCTGTTTTTGTGTTCTATGAAGTCCGACACATTCTCTTTTGAGCACTGTTGGATTGTGTTAGCCTTATGAGCCGAAGCAGAGTCTTGTTAAGAAGGTAAATTGTTTCCATTGATTTAGATTTAGGCCCTTCACTATTGTATAAGATAGTGTCTTAATTAACTTTTGCCATGTTTTTCTCTCCTTTTGCTTGCAAAAAGGAATTTCTGGGTTGCTGGTACACCCCCAAACTATTATGGAAGCCAGAAGATAAGCTCTGTGCACATGTTTTTTCTTTTTAGCTGCTTGGACATTCTTTGCATATACATGCCATTCAAATGCTTAAAAGTTTCTTCCTATGCTAAAAATGTTCTCGTCCATAAACAGCTATCCATAACTGTGGCTATTATACACATGCTGTCACAGCAGTGCTTTTGCTTTGAAGTCCCTCATTTGATGTTTTAATTCCTTTATAAGAAAATTGTCGGTTATTCTTTGTTATACTCTTAGTCCAAGGTCTTTGTTTAGACATTGTTCTTTTTGATGTGTTCATCTGTTCAGCAAGAAGAATCTTTTGATGAATTCTGTCCTTACTATTTTGATGAGAGCTGGTGTTCTCACCGAACACAGACAATGATTGCTTTGGGTATATTCTGCAATGCTGTTGGTCTCAAATTCTCTGTTCAATAAATGAATAAACCTTATGTATAAATGTTAAAGGGCCTTAAAAATCTCTAACCCTCTTTATCTTTTTTATGTGGAACAATAACTATTGCATTTGCTCTGTTCTATTCTTTGAAGCTCTGGCTGATTTAGAATATGTGTGAAAAACTACAATTTTTTAATAATATTGTAGGCTATTTCCAGCAATGAAATTTAAAATCGTCTGCTGCATATGAGTCACAGTAGACAATCTCAAATTTTTGTATCAGAAATTATGGCACAACTAGGTAAAAATGAACAATAATAAGATAATTGGATACTATCACAATATTGGCCAACTTTATTAATAACTCATCAAGTTGGCAATCCTGTTTTCCTATGTGTCGTATACACTGAATTGGCAACCATGTGCTTTGTTTCATATAATGTTGCAATAAGGCTCAAGTACTTATAATTGATTAGATCCTATGTATTTTGGTGTGCTTGGTGACAAAAATTGTTTGGGCCAAAAGGTATGAGATAGGCTTATCTCGCAATTAACAAATATGTTTTATCAAGACATATTTTTTCATAAGTTAATGAGGGATTTTATTAAAAAAATTTTATATTCATTTTAGTATTTCGGATTTTAAAGAAGGAAGTAGATGTTTATAATATAAAATTTTTAATATTTTGCTGTAAACATTCTCTTTACTAAATAAAAATTATCATTTGTTTCTTTAAGTATCCTTACTAGACTTGAGAAATCTTTAATGAAACAAAGTGCCCTTTAACCCCTTCTCTGTTGGATAATGGATTTTTATTCTAATTTATTTCTTGTATCAGTGGCGTAATGTACACCCCTGCATATTGTGGGGGGCCCAAAGCTTGACTGACACCAAGTACATATTTAACCAATTTATAAAATGTTAAGGCAAAACCTGACTTGCAGGGGGACCTAATATTCTTCGTTATGCCACTGTCTTGAATTATAACATTTTTTTTTTAATCAATGGTAACTGAAGACTGGTTTTCGGCAAGACTTTTTATGGTGTAAGAAGTGCGATATTCATCAATAAATTGTGTGGTGATAATATTTGTAACTCATCAATCTCTTTGTAGGTGCACAAAATCATTGGCTTTGCACCCTCACTCTTACAAGTTGTCATGATGAATACAGTGGAACTTCCTGTACGTCAGGCTGGTGTTATTTATTTAAAAAATATGGTTGCTCAATTTTGGCAAGACAAGGAACAAGAACCTGGAAAGCCTCTAATTTTCACCATTCATGAACAAGACAGAGCTATGATTAGGGATTCTATTGTGGATGCCTTAGTATATGCTGCAGATCTTATCAGGTAAGTCAGCTTTACAATAACTGCAACTTGAATAAAAAAGTTATCACCAATGGTACATATAAATACTAAATTGTCACAAATCTGATTTAAACTAATCTCTCTCTCTGTGTTTATGTACACTGCTGACCACACAAAATGCAACACCAAGAAGGACCACAGATATCACAGCTAAGTTTGTACAAAGATCAAACAGTTAAAATTACAGCCTCTTATGATAAGTGGATAACAAAAGTAGTTAGTATAGCCGTCATTGTTGGATATAACCGCTTCTCCACATGCCTTGGCATAGAATCAAAGAGGCTTTGGATGTATCTTTGAGGTACAGCAGTCCATACAGCTTCCACATATTGCTAAAGTTTGTCTGGTGTAGCAGCGGGTGGTGTATCCCGGGCGTCGTGGTGCAAGCAAGCATGGACCACATGTTTTGGATTGGCAATAGATCGGAAGAACAAGCAGGCCAAGTAAACAATTCAATCTGGTGTGTAAAGAAAAATTCTTGAACATTGCATGCCACGTGTGGTCGCACATTATCTTGTTGGAATATAGCAAAGGCTGAATGTATGAGAGGACCATGGGCTCCAACACCTCAGATGTAGTGCTGGCTGTTCAGTGTACTGGCAATACATACTAGAGGGATGCGGCAGTGAAATCCAATACAACCCCGAACCATGATACCGGTGACACCCTGCTACAGGTTAGCTGAAGTGTAAGACTTGCTCGAAAGACAGAGCCTGAAAAATGCTTGGAATAAGCACTGGCCAGATTTAGAAGGCAAAGAAAACTTCAATGACAACCACAGGGAGGAGATTACCGACTTTATCCAGTCAATCCCAGGATTTCGTGCAAGAAGAATCTGACCCTGTTGACAATGAAAGAGATGAAGACGAGGACAACAACAAAAGTAGCTAGGGTCCATCAAATTCTGACGCGATCTCTGCATTAGAGACAGCTATGGAGTGGTGCGAACAACAATCAGAGTGCTGTTCTACTCAACTCCTGCTGCTCAAGAGAATCGAGACCTTGCAGCGAAAACACGAAGGTGGTCAATAAGTGATTATTTTCCACAATATAGGTAAAATTGCGACATTTTGCACCTATTTTGTTTTTTTCTTCAAACACGTTTCCCACATGTGATGATTTTCAATATTTGTAATGTGTCTGGTTTCATGTACTGCATGGATTGCATTCGGTTTTCGATTATACAAACAATCGTGTATCTGAATGATGTTCGGTCCCAATTGATTCGGATAAACGACGCTCTACTGTACATACAACAAAATTAAACATCACGTGTACTGTGTGAAGTACACAACCAATCAGCAACATGATGCTATTTGCAAATACGTCTTACAATGTAAATTTGCGATTCTGTAAATGTATATGTTCATCAGTGAGGAACATCTGCATTTATAAAAAGTTCTCATGCAACTCGTATGTTTATGTAAATTATAGAAGGGACATGTGACGTGTAAATTAAATGTCTTTTCCAACATAAACAAAGCAATGGACACCTTGTGGACATTCCACTCTGCTACAAACAGCATCGAATGGCACAAACTGACACCGAATGATGCAGACTGAATCTGTTGTGATGTGGCTGCATGATTCATCACTGCCATGTGCACAATCCGCTTGTCATCATGGGCAATGGTGCAACGACGTGGGTGCAATCGACCCCGTCGTTTCCTCCTGCAATACAATTACTTTGTTTTGTCCAACACATTGATAGATATCTCTGAAGAATAATCTGCAATCCCTATAGGCTACTATTTTCTTCAGTTGAATTCAGAAGCTTGGTCAAAAGACGTTCCATGTCTACAATGAGGCATAGGTAAACAGCTTACGCAAAGAAACGCACTATAAAACAATTGCTGTACTTCAAATCACCAATCCTCCCCTTGTATAGCTCTATAATGCTAATGATTTGCATATTTCATCGCCGCCAACGCATTATGTAAATTTCGCATGGTTTGCATACTTCCTTCTGGGTTGTTGTATTTTATGTGGATATAGAGAGAGTTTTTCAATCGAAGAAAGTTGTCAGATTGCATTTGATTATTGAATTTAAATTATTTTAATTAATTTAATAATTAATTAATTTTTAATTAATTAATTTAAATTCTTTTTAATGCTTATACTTAAGTTTTATTTTTGATATGCTATGATATTTTGTCCATGGTAATAACCTGATAATATTGAGTAAATTATAATTGTTACATTTGTGATATTGTATTTTATATGATTGTAATATTTTTTTCTAACCAATTCTGTATAATGCTTTCTCTAATTGCAGAGTGCAGTTGGCAGTTTGTGTTAGCAATATTGTTAAATATGACTTTCCTGGAAAATGGACAGGCATTGTTGATAAAATTTCAGTTTACCTTCAAATGAATGACACTAATGTGTGCATGGGTTCACTTCTCTGTTTATATCAGCTGGTGAAAAACTTTGAGTATGTATTTGAGAAATTTTCTTGTGTTAATATAGTATGCTTGGTAATGTATGTTACTTGGATGTTAAGTTGAAAACGAAGGTTAAATTAATTTTTGTCACTTAATCTAGTGGTCGCCAAACATAGTAAATTCATAATTTAAATCCCGGGGACCACTAAAAGTGTTAAATATATTTATAAAAAAAATTGTGACCTAAAGACACATAAAATGTACCTAGTTAATAACATGAAACTATTAATTGTAACCATATTATGAAATCTATTAATAAACCATAATAAAATAAACGTTGTAAAATTTAATTAAAAAATGGTTAATCAAACTTTTAGCATTATACATTCCTAGTGTGATGGATGTTCCTGCTAACTTGAAATAAGATTATGAATATTTGAAACCAATATTGTTACTGCAAGACAGAAAACGGCATTTATTTCAAGCTGAGGTCGGTACCGTGTTTTGATGGCTGTGACAGATGAAAAGGCCTTTTCACATAAATAAGTTGTGGAGAATTGAATCAGAATTTTCATTGCCTGTGTTTACTAAGAAAAGGGTACTCACTTTTTGTAGAAATCTAAAACTGAGATCTTGATAAGGATGAAGGAGATTTAAATTTGAGAGTTTCTTCAGATGATAGGTCAATGAGGCTTTCTTTTAGATGCATGCTTAAGTTATTATCCTGAATTTTCACTGCAAATGGATCTATTATCCGCATATTACGGTGTCTGTGATCTTCATTCTTTGGGTAATGACGAGCAAAAGATTCTCTTAAGTGATTCCAAGTGTTTTATAACTAGGGTTACTTCTTGCTGATTAACATTAATTTTCTTCATGTGTTCATCAAAATTAGAAAACATTTACAGATCGTCTTCAATCAACTGCTTTTGCCATAGTAATATTTTCTTTTGAAATGCATCCATTTTACTTCATAGTGTGAATACGTCCTTAACTTGTATAGTTCATTTAACAGGGAAAAATATCTGCCAGATATGCAAGCCTTGCTAGCCATTGGATGTTGGACAAGAATTTTTGCAATTTTGGATTATTTTGTTCCAAAAAAAAATAATTTGACTTCTTCCTGCAAGGTAAATAGTCTGGTCAGTATTTCGTCCCTTGACAGCCATCTCACCTCAGCATGACGAAGATGAGTATACTCAGAACCCTTTTCTTCACAAAGTGCCTCAAATATTTGAGAATTATGTGCTTTGTGTTGAATTTCCTTTATAATTTCTATGATTTGATAGTACTTGGGTGTAGTTCAGGGGACATTTTTTTCGCTGCAAGTTTTTCGTAATGTATAATGCAGCATGCAGATAAAATGTCTGGGTGACCAACATTCTGCGCAATTTCTGAAAGATGTCCAGTCATATTTGTGGAATTATTTGTGCATATCCCAATACATTTCTTCCAGTCCATTTCATGTTCCCGCAAATAACTATTAAAAGCTTCAAAAATCTCAGTTGGCTTTTCCACCTGGCAAATTAAGCAAACACAGTAGTTCTTCATATAACTGCTTCATACTAAAGCCTCACAAAACAAAGAGGTGCGTTGTTTGAATTGTCTGTAGATTTGTCTAGTTGTATTGAATAAATTGATGAATTTTTTTACCATTTTTATTATCTGACTTTCAATCTCTTCGGCCATATCTTCGATTCTGCGCTTGATAGTATTAACAGACATAGTAATTACTTTGTATTTCTGAACAGCCTACATACTCCAAATCTGTTCACAAGGTTTTAACATGCAAGGCTTAATTCTTCTACAATCTTGTATGGCTTTTTGCATTTCACGATCTGATTTGCCATGAAATAGGGAACCTTTAGTAAAGATTTATCTTCCATGGTCATTTTTCTTAAAACAGTAATTTGCTTTTGCTATTTTCATACATTTTTTAAAAATATTCTAGCGGTTTTTTTTGCTAAAATCCTTGTGTTTTTAATTCAAGTTTGGAAGGTTTTAATGCACTGTTAGATAAGCTTTCAGAACTTACTACACAGAGAAACTGTGGATTCAGCTCACTAGCAGATACTTCAATGAAAATAAATTTTAAGTAGTAGGAATGATGTTTTCTTGATACTTTACTTTTCTTTTCTTTCTACCACCCCTTCCAACATTTTTCCCAATGGTGCCTGATGAAGAGTGACAATTGATCAGTTCATGGTTTGGTGAAATACTATTAATGTTATTATTATCGTTATCAATACTTTTTGAATTACTAAAGGAATGCAGAACATTCTTTTGCTTTTTGAAGTAATAACTTCTATTGGCGTGATTTGCTTGAGAGTGAACTTGAATGAATGTCATGCTCGGGAATGTAACGCTAATTCGGCTCTTTTTGTTTTCAGTCGGACATACTCACCCCTAAAAAGGAAAGGTGGGACGTTTTCCCCCGCCACTGTGAAATCAGTAGTTAGTACCCCCACCAATAAAGCTAAAGTAAAGTTCCTAGCTTCAATGTAAGTGGGGCCCCCCCCCCCACCTCTTTCTAGGGCAGGGGTAGCCAACGCAAATGATCTTGCAGGCTACTTCGGAAAAACTTAACAATCCCGTGGGGCGCATATAAAAATATACATCTTTATATAAGATTTAGATCCATTACAAACATTTTTTGGAGTGAAAATTTAAAACAGACTGATATATTATTATTGTTTTCTTTGTTTTTTTATGTATACATAGATAGAAAAATAATAATAATGCAATGGTCAAATAATGTTTAATTTATTTAATTAGTAAGATATCTGTTTCTCAACTCTTTCACTTAGTTTTTGCATGTCGATCTCAATGCATGTGTATTTGCGTATCGTAATTGATGTTGCAGATTTTTATGCATTAAGTTTGAGCATGATTTATGTTTGATAAATTTCAATTTTTAAAAAAAAAGGTTCTCAGCAGTAACAGAAGCAGCGTGATAAAGTAATAACAGTTATGGGATTTATTTTTTACAAAAAAAAAAAACTTTTTAAACAAAAAAATATTGTACAAAATAGTCAAATTTTGTGAAGTTGTAAAGAACCTCGTGGGCCGCAAAATTATTCTAGGCTGGCCACATGCGGCCCCTGGGCCGCAGGTTGGACACCCCTGTTCTTAGGTAATGAATGCGGTGTTCTTTCTAATCCTAGTTGAAGCATGAAAATGAAACGTAATATTTTTAAAAAATAGGCTTTGAGAGAAAAAGAAATCCTACACTAAAATTAAACATAAAATGTAGAAAAAGGACATTTTTATAGAACTAAGTTAAATAATATTATTAGGAATATTGCGAGTAAAAATATATTTTTTTTGTAAGCAAATCGGAATAGCAATGAACAAATAGTTCTATTAATCACATTATATAAAATATATGTATAAAATATTATAGAACTAAGTAAATAATATTATTATCATTAGGAATATTGCGAGTAAAAATATATTTTTTTTGTAAGCAAATCGGAATAGCAATGAACAAATAGTTCTATTAATCACATTATACTAAAATATACTTTTAGTCTAAAAAGAAAATTAAAACTATTAAAAATTTAAAATAACAAAATTAAGTATACATGTATTAAGAAAAAGTTACACTAAATAATTTAAATACAAGAAATCAAAATATAATTAAGAAGACTTTCCTTACAGCAGCATCAGATATATTTGCACAAAACTCCCAAACAATGACAAAAAAGTGCTTGTATAAGCCAGAGATTAGGTGATATAAATCTTCTGATTAAATCCCTTTTTAAAGTTTTTGACCTAGATTCCTCTCTTCCCAATCAACTACCAGTCTTACTATTCCTTTGCTTAAATTAATTCATGGATATAATTGAATATTGTTAAATTACAACCAAAATTCACAAAGCCGGATTGGGTCTTCTTAACAAATTACCTATGATTTTAAGTGGGAATATTAAGGTAGAGTTTTCAAAATCCAAATCAAAACCTTTAATTGATCTTTTAAAATCAAAATTCAATTTAATTATGTCAAGTGATCCAAATGAAGCACGAGGAAGTACCGAACAACGCTTGACGTTTTTTTATAGATATTTAAATAAAATTTTGAATCTAAAGGATTTATAACCTATTTCAGCTACCATAAACCAATTATTTCCTTTTTAGAATACAATTAATTCCCAAATAGGATTGTATATTTCGCACAAAAATATTACTTTATGAGTACAGACATGAATAAATAATTTTATAGGACAATATTAACATCTTGTTTTTTATTCGTAACTAAACCCTGAAATTGAAATAACGTTACAGAATTTGAAGTTATCACTTCTATCATGTGGTCATAAGCACACACACTTTTTTTTTACTCATTATGGGTTTAATTTATTTGAATCTAAAACAAACAAAAAAAAAAGAGGAAATTTTAAAAAGTCAAACTAATTTTATCCCAATAAATATCAAATAAAAGAAAATATGCACATGGTTAAAATTTAAGATCATACCTGTCTTAAAAAGACACCAATATACAAAAGCTTCCTTAATTTCCCAACTAATATATTGAATATATTTTATATTGAACTCAATACGTCTTCAGCCCACCTTTAAATCCTTCAACTGATTTTCATATGTGACATACAGGAGAGTGAAACATTAGAAGAGTGGGAAACGAGACGTGACAAAACATGTAGCTAAAATAATGCAGCTACAGCAGTACGACTTATTTACTGTGGCATTATTCTATGAAGTAGCATTTATATAACTTTTCACGTATTGTTATGAATTGAATTATATATCAATGCATCTTATAACATAGCTTAATGTAAAGAGTAAGTATATTCCGCACATTCTTCTTGGGACCAGCAAAATTTTCTCACTGACTACCACTTTGGCGTTAGTTTTTAGTTTTGTAAGATTTTTTTAATAAGTAATTACCGTAAAATCTGACATATAACATGCACTTTTAGCACATAAAAAATTATCAAAACTTTTGTGTGAGCGTTATATACTGGGTATAAAAATGTGAGCTTTAAGAATAAGAAAATCATCATAGAGCAAAAGATTAGATGTCTACATGTGTCAAAATACTGTTTATTTAAAATAAATGACATACCTTATGAACTTAAAAGAATTGTAGTTTTATTATTATACTATTTTTTCTAAGCTTGGAATAAAACATCAAAAAATGACTTCAAAACAAAATAAAATTGCACACGTATATTTCAGTTTTCTTCATATAAAAGCGTTATACGGCAAATATACTTAAATATTAAAAACTGCAGCTTGAAAGTATAAGTGCGCATAATATGACGGTGCACATTGTACACCGGATTTTACGGTAATTGATTGTGCTTTGAAGGCAGTATAATACTGTACATTTTAAAAGCAGTATCGAGATAATTTCATTTGTGGAACTCTGATTAAAAATCTTTTTTTATTCATTTGCAAATAACTAAGCTTAAAATTGCAAAATAAGTAGATGAATTGAAAGAGAAAATACAAATTTTTTTGGAAGTAACTTGCATATTAATATAATTTATAAGATTATGTCAATCTTTTTTATTTTTAGTTATGCTCAAGAATACTGTTTCCTGGTGTTTTTGTTTAATTATATTCTGTAGAATACAAGGAGATAAAGCGGTAATTTTCTCAAAATATTACTGACATTTTTTTTTTATTAAGTATATTTCCTCTTGCATTATCTGTAGCAGGTGTTGAATTTTTGCTGTTTTGGAATTGATTTAAATGATTGTATATCCCAGTGCATAAAGCACATTTTATAGATTGAAATTTATGCACATTATATGCCAGATCTGAAAATGATAGTTTAAAAACAGAGAGATAAGTGTTAAAAAGTTAGATATCTGTATCTTTTTTAATGCTGTTAATTAAAAGAAATGTTATGTAAAAGAAATGAGAAATACTTTATTAACTGTGAAATTTTCTTTATTAGATAACATGAAAAGTTCAACATGTTCATCTTCTATCATGTAGTTGTTTCATTTTCACTGTAACTGTTACTCTGATCCATAAATAATCGCCTTTTTTTCCATATAGATTCTTTGTTAAACTTTTTTAATGCTTTTGAGTTATATCATATTTAATTTCATTTGATGTTTTTATTATCCGTTCATACACTATTTCTAAACTAATGTATATGGCCTCCTAATGTAAATGTGCTTTCACCTAACATCACTGGCAGTGCTAGTCCTGAGTGGACCTCATATCAAAATTCCTTTGGGGGGCCTTTTTTAAAAATAAATAATTATGTTCACCGTAAATAAAATTTAATTGAAAATGTCGAAATAATTACACATAGATAAATGCATAAAAAACTTTATTACTTAAGAATTAGGTACTTTTCTCGATTTTTTTTCCTTTCTGGAAACTCATTTATGTATGATAATATTCATAGTAGAAGAGGATTTTAGTTTTTCCAGTTCTTCAGTTTCTTATCAACAATATTAAAAAGTCTGATAACCTGTCTTTTTCTATGAACACTGGCGTAGCTAATTCTGAGTGGCCCTGTATCAAGATTTGTCAGTGGCCCTTTTCTGGGGTTGGGGTACTTTAACATTTTACTATTTTTTACCTATGCATTTTGGGGCCCCTGTATCATTGATATATCGGTAGCTACACCCCTGTCTAACATCCACATTTACCACCATTGTTTTAAATTTCTTTCAAATGGTTTATTGATGCACATGAATTTTTTGACTTGCACTTTTATTTAGACCTATATTTTCTACTTAAAAGAAACACTAATTAAATTGTATTTCAATTGAAGCAAATTAGATTTATTAAAGGCTTTTATGTTCACTCTAAATCAGAGCTTCAAAGGAATGGAGAAAGAGAACATTAATTCCTTATTCCATGAATTTATTCATGTCAGAAGTGCATTCACACTCCAAATTGTGTACCTCATTTCTATTAAATGTAAAATAATGTTCTTAAGCTAACCCATCCTGTTTGCAGAATTCTTTACTATTCCCTGAAGCATTTCTCAATACACATTATTCCCCGTATTGCTTGTCAGATAGTTCATTGCAGCATTGTTCAAAAGCATAGAAAAACCCTTCGAATAAGTAACTTCAGAAGATATGAGCATCACTATATGCATTATATGAAGGATATATGAATACAGTTTGATAATTACAGGCCAGTGCACAATATGATTCCGATTTGTAAACATGTACTCTTATAATCAACTTTAACATAGGAATTCTCTTGTTCAGGCTAATAAATGGGGGAGGCGGGGGGTTTGAATTGTAGTAGAGGTAATTTTTTTTTAGTGCATCGTATTGTTTTACCCGAATACATATTGGGAGACGTTTATTTCGGCTTCATCTCCTTGTCAAACTCGACTGATTCTCAGGAAAAGTTAATGTGTGCTCAATTCAATAGATGGCAGCACTTTACTGAAGACTTCAAAGGTTAGAGATTAGTAGTTCTTTGGTTCAAAAAAATTTGACAATTTGTGTACCCAAATCATCAAAATAACTTGACAGTTAAAGGGTTAACAGATTTTTGACTTTTTAAAACAAATATAGTTTTCTCGCATAACCAGTTGAACCAGAAAGGAATTCCCATCAAGGATGGTTCTTGCATACTTTTATCCTAGTCATTAATGTGAGATTTTGAAAAAAAAAAGTAGCTATAATGTCTTAACCATGTCTTTATTTCTGGAAAATTAAATTGTATTTTTAGAGCTCAATTAAAGTTTCTTTTTTTGAGGTATGTTTATCATTTAAATCTATTGAGAAAAGTTTTTTTGGCCTAATTAGCAGTCAAAGGAAATTGGTAAATGATTGAATGAGAATTATAAAAGTCAACAGTGATGGGGTAAAAAAAATTTTCTGTCATCATATTAGCTAATATATTTTTTTATTTACAGTTATATACCACAGAGCTAACATTGTGTGAAGTATTTAAATTGCATTCTAAAATTTTAATATTGATTCTTAGGTGGGAGGTTCCTAATTAACTCTGAAACTTCTGGTATTTTTTTTTTTTTTTTTTTTTTTTTTTTATGTAAGATGGTTGGCATGGCATAAAAGTTTGGAGAGGGGGCTGCCAGCTGACGTCTATTGCCAGTAATCCTTGTATTGCTTTAGAGTGTTTAATTCAAAATCAATGAGATGTAAAATTTTGGAGATTTGGTATATAATTCCTTAACTTGGATGTTATGAAATGCCTTTTTTATGCCTCCCCCTCCCCTCCTCCAAATTATCCCTTTGGGTGACAATATCTTTTTCCAGCACTCACATTTTCCGGTAGCCATCTTGTGCAACTACTAGTAAGGACTTACATTGCTGCTTTGCTTTGTCTTATGATACAAAACGACATCTCTGTAGATTTTGTTTCATAGATGGAAATACCGTAAAATCAGACATATAACGTGCACTTTGAACACAAAAAATAAGATCAAAATTTACGAGCATGCATTATACGCCGGGTATAAAAATGATAGCTTCAAAAATAAAAAGAGCATTAAAAAAATAATTAAGACTTCTACGTAGATCGAAATATTATTTATTTTTTTAAAAAAATGACATACCTAATGAACTTGAGTTTTTATTTATTTGTAGTTCTAGAATTATACTATTTTTTTTCAAAACATAAGGGCATTGCACACATATATTTCAGGTTTCTTCATAAAAAAACAGGGTGTGTTTTATATGGCAAGTATACCAAAAAAAAAATGTAGCTTGAAAATATAGGTGCATATTGTACGCCGTGTATTTTATGGTAAGTAAAAAATAGCTTTGTGTTACTAACTGGTGAATAGGCAGGATATGGAAGTACCTTAATTTCAATTTTGACTGGATGCACAGATACATTGCCATGCAGATGGTGCTTATACCTATTCTGATGCATCTGAGACAACTTAATTTGGACTAAAAGCAAGTAAAATGTCTCACTGTCTCTTGTTCCCTATTCTGTCCCTGAGAATAAATCATAAATAAACAATTCTGATAATAAAAAAATACATCCATAATGATATTCTATTTCATTTTTGCCTCAATTCATGAAGTTGTGGGTTTGTTAGAGCTTTTATCATTTTTAATGGATTATTCACTGTTTTTAAAGTTGATGCAACATATTATAACCTTCAATTTCAACAACATTTTTGTACTAATGTTAGTATCTCATAATGACAACACCATTGTACATTTACAGTAGCATTTTTAATGTGTTTTATTCAGCTGATGACAAAATTAAATGTTACTGTTCTTGGAAGATCCCTGTAACCTTAAAATAGAACATTTCTGCATGCTCAATTCAATTACGGGACATGGAGAGAAATATCTTGAATACAAAAGAGAGGATGGTGAAGTGCATTTCAAATGTTGTATCTATGGCCTCGGTTCCTGAACTTTTGAATTCTGATATTATTTGATCATTTCTTTATATTGTATTGGAATATTGAAATGCCTTTAACCTTCATTTTATTATTCATGTATTGTTTTGATTTGGTTAATAAAAATGTAAACTTCTTATAAATAACCTAGTAGGTATATGATTTTATTGTTTAAAAATTATCTTAATTTAATTATAGATATAAAAACTCTGAGGAGCGAAGTCCATTGAATGAGGCCATGAATATGCTGCTACCCATGATCTACCAGCGCTGTGTGCAACTTTTGCCTGATCCTTCTGAGGTGTCTGCACTTCTTCAAAAGCAAATCTTAAAAATCTTTTTTGCACTTATTCAATATTTCTTGCCCCTCAACCTCATTACTCGAGATGTTTTCTCGCAGTGGATGGAACTACTGCGCAATATTGTTGGACGACCCATACCAGAGGTGAGAAAGATGGGAGGATTTTATTTTTATTTTACATTAAAATTTTTTATTTCTTTTACTGTACAACTATGATATGATTTTTATTAGATGACTCTATTTTCATATATTGATAATGTGCTTTGTTTGTTTTACAAATGACTACTTGGATCATTCTTATAAAGGTATTAACTCAGAACTGTTACAGTAAAATATTGTGGAAGTAATTGATTGGGTATTTCTCTGTATCCTTGAAAAGTAAAATGAATGTCATTTATAAGGTATACTTGAAAAATGCATCAACCTGATATTGTCAAATTTCTTGAGAAACTGCCAAATCTTGTAGGATTACAATGGAATGGGCTATACATTGAATCTAGTTGATCCTTGTGGTGTAGTGTAAGAATTTAGTATGAAATGCATGCATGTACGTAAAATCTCAACTTACCAATATTTTCAAAGAATAACATTTTTAACTTGTAGTTTGTTGGATATCTAGCTTTAAGTGTTAGAATGTTAATTCAACACATCAAATATAATTTGAAACTTAGTTTAATTTCATTTTATTCTTTGTAAATTTTATTTCATACTTGGGAGATAATAGGAAACAGTTGATATATTGTTCAGTTCAACATTCAAATTGAACTCATTTGACTATCCCTTTTAAATTACTATGGTATGTCAGAATCTGAACTTAAACTATAATAGAGCCCTTAACCTTTAAATAGAAATTTGTTGAATTCATTTTAAATCCTTCAAGTGTGAAATTTCAAAATATGCTGAATTTTAAGGTGAAATTTAAAATTTGAAACCCTCATTTATTTTGAAAATAATAATGTTGACAAATGTAATCCTGGTATCAATATTCCACACTTTATTTTCGATTATTGTTAAGGTATCATTTATGGGGAATTTAAAATATTGGTTATGTGGTATTTTGAGAATCAGCACCTGATCACTCCTTTTATCTTGTTAGTGGGATTCATATCTCATTCCACAAGCAAATTCATTTTTATCCTTTTAACTAAATGCAACAACTTGAAATGACCACTTACAATTTCTTTTGTGTACCGAAGTGGCAAATTACAACCATAGTTTCCATTCATTTAAAAACTGCTACTGAGTGTTAAGATCCTGAAGGAATATTTTGTATCTGAGGCATTACTTGCTCTTTTTCAATTCCTACTATTA
>BMAV01011753.1:156680-206809 GCA_019973955.1 Trichonephila inaurata madagascariensis | reverse complement strand
GGGAAGGGGTTCTTTACTAAGTCCACTAGTTATTAAAACACGTTTATTAGACAAAACAAACACATTTACATACATAACTAGAGAACTAACAGTTGACATAGAATTGAAAGGGATCGGAGCGCATGCTCATTACGTCCTTACAGTTCCGAAACTTGGCCATCACTGAAGATTGTTCTGTTCGCTAGAGGGCGCGAAATTCTCTTTACTGTTAATGTGGAAGAGTCTAAATAACGGGGGGTTACATGTATATATTTTTTTAGTTAAAATTATCTTTAAAGAGATTTTTTATGTAAAATTATTAGTATTATTTGCTATAGAGAAGATTATATAGAAAAAAAATTTTCCGGGAATTTATGAAGAAAATTATTTTTTTTAACCCTTTGAAGGGCAGGTGGTTTTTCGAAAAAATCGATCAAAAACTTTTAAAAATAAAACTGCATTAATTCTGGTCGTTTGGCTTGGGGCTGCCATCGATTGATGCTAAAGGGAACTAAGTCGTTCTTCTGCAGAAATATTGTTAAAAATCTCATAGCTTTATTAAAGAAAAACTTTTTTTAAGAGGTAGTTAATAATTATGTTTTCTAGTCTTTATTACAATAAAATATCAATTTCATCATGATTATTTTCCAAATTATTTTGTTCCTTGTATAAAACAGCTAAAGAATTTAAGTTTAATTGATTCAGTAAGTTCTGTAAATAATTTTTTATACATTATGATACAAGCAAAGTTAAATATATTTGCAATAATATTTCTATATTTGGAAATATTGGTACAATATTTATGCTCTTCATAGATTGCAGCATATTATCATTGTATACAGTTGTCCAACTGAGAAGTAAGCTTTCTTATTTACAAATCTTTTCAAAATTACAATTTGATCACGTTCTTCAAAAAATCAGACTCCGGATATTTATCGATGCAATCCCTGTGGTCTAAATTGCAAACTCTTAATATGTCTACTGTAAATACAATGAATTCTAAAATTTAAAATATATTGTGCTGGTATATAGTTTGTCCCAAATTTTATTGTGTATAGCTATAAATGTTCAAAGTTTAAATTTGGCCCATATTCATTCAGTTAAGTTAAACTTTGGATAAGTAAATTTGGAATTTTTGTGATAATATAGAGCTTTTCTTTTATGATTTCTTTTTATTATATGTAGATATGGTAGTCCTGATGGTGTTGCTCCAGAATATCAAGAATTCTCAAAATATTATCTGAAAACCTATACTGCTGGGATCTTAGAGGTACTTCTTAAAATGTTAGATCAATACAGGCAGAAAGTGTTTGTGTCTCCCAGAGTTCTTCAGCTTACTCTCAACTACATTAATGAGGCGTAAGTCTACTTTGCATCTTAAGATGAAATATAATCTGGTTTTTGAAGCCACAAGTTCTTAACAATCCAATTGCGTATAAATATGTTGGAATATTGATGTGCAAAAATTATGCTTACTTTGCTGACATTAATTTGGTATGTTAACAGAAAATTATTTAACAATCTAAACTTTTAATTGTTATTTGAATAAAATTTAAAGTATGTTTTTTTGTGTGATGCATTTACCAGTTAATTGAATTTTAAACTTTTTGTAAAGGTTTTTTGTTTTTGTATCCTATTTCAGGGCATCCCTTGGCATTGTTAATTTTTACTCTTAAACGATAATTTATATTACCTTTCATACTTATATAATAATGATAATTAAGCCATTTTCTTTTTAATGCTTGACTGTTTATCAGTTTGTATGTGTATGAGTACCAAAAATTTTTAAAAAGGAGGGTTGTCAGTCTCTTTTAAAAGAATTATGAGAGCAAGAGGCAGGAAGATTTAATTGAATGGTATATGAAAGAAAGCTTGATATCCAGGAAGTGTGAATGCTCCAGGTGTGGAAATAATGCAAAATTATGAGAAGAGAAAAATATACTTAATTGATAGTTTTGATTAGAGTTACTATATGTAAGGAAGGAGATAATCTTCATGTCAGCAAGAGTATAAAATAATGTATGTGGGGTTAAGTAGCATTTAAGTGTTTGTAAAATTTTGCTTGTTACTAGAAGTTGATTAAGAACTTAGGTTTATGAGTTTTTTAGTGAAGGATTTGTGTCTAAATAAGAAAATTGTGCTTAATTAGAACATGTTTTGCTGAGAAATTTGCATAGTTGCTGTTGTCAACCCTTTCGGGACGAAGGATGCAAAAGCGTGCATACCGCCAGGGCCGGAGGTTTTCGACGCGAATGTCACTCACAGGCCGGAGGGTTTTGTGTAGTTAAGCCTAAATCCATAAAAATACTGAAATATAAACGCGTTCAATATTTTTTTGTATATTATACGAATGGCATATACTTTATATATTTCGTATTAATATACTTTATTTACTTCAGCCACTTTCTTTTTAAGTGCAAGTTTTTAAACATTTTATTGTCAGCATTTGTAAAAGTCGACCTTGTAAAAAAGTAAGGGGGGAAAAAATTTGCCTACCAGATCTAATTATCCATTAAAAACTAGACTGCAAACCCAAATCAAATGCTTTAGCTAAAATAAATCTCTCATCTTTACTATAAACAAAAAGCACATGTTCATTTCATGAGCAGTCGTAAAGCACTCAATTTGAAAACATTCCCTTCCCCTTATGTTTATGAAACAAAAACCGTGTATGTGAGTAATATTTCTCTCATTTTGACTAGAAGGTCAGATCTCCATGTTTCTCAAATCTTATGGACATAGAATGCCATCTATTGTCAAAAAAATGAACTTACAAAATGTTCCACATGCCTGGCGCAAATATGAGTTGTTCGGCCTATGGAGAAGAAACATGCTGTCCCATTAACTTATTCAGTGACCTTTTGCTATTCCAAATTGAATTCTGGACATAATTCAATGCATAAAATAAAACCCTTTTGCACTGTGCAGTAATGATACTTACTACAAATTATATTCTATTATTGTCACTTGCTTCGATCCCACAAAATATAACTTATTCAGTGACCTTTTGCTATTCCAAATTGAATTCTGGACACCTTTGGATGAGTTTTCAAAAAATGTGAAATACCTCTCAAATATTTAGTTTCATTAACCCCTTAGCTGTCATGTTATTTTGAAGAAAACGGTCATAAAAGTGCCTTTTTTTTTTATTCGAGAAAATATGTAAAATTAAATGTATGTTCAATTAATGTATTTGTTTTTAAATTTTGGGTAAATTTTTAGTTTGAAATGCAAAAATTAATTTTTACGAAAGGCCAAAATTTCGGGTTATTATGACTGAATGTCTGTTTTCCGGCAAAGGAAAAAATAAAAAAACGTGTTTTAAGCATTCAAGGAGAATTTTATTACACTTATATACAATATAAAAACACATTATAGTAATTTTTTCTTTTGAGATAAATTTCAAAGCACGAGGTAAAAAGCCAACATCACATGTAACAGTACAGATCCATCATCACTGCTTTCAGATTCACTAACCGAACTTCCAAAACAGTCAGCTGTTTCAGAATCACTCTTAGATCCATTTATAGTTAAAGTAGAATCCGATTCACATCCTGACTAACTTCATAATGAATACAATATTAAAAAAATATATATATTTTATCACTGGACGCAACCCACATATATTCATGAAAAGCGGAATTAAGCAACTGAGTGTCTCTAAAAACGTTAATAATAATTTCTTACTGCCATCTGGTGAGATATAAACATAATTCTGGACATAAGAAATAGATAGTTTTAATCTTTTGAACACTCCAGCCTGGAAATATCACGGGCATGAGAGATAGAGAGGGAAATTTCACCCTGTGATATTGACGGCAGCGAGAAGCAAGGGGTTAATGGCAAATTTACAGTAATGCAAGGAAAAAATTGAGTTCTTACCTATTTAAAATAAAAAGTTAGATGTTAAACAGTATGGGTTGCTCATTCATTTAATTAATTTGTCATCAGAAAAGGGGCCAGTTCTTTATCTTTAAAAACTGATGAGATGTTAGTAGATATATATTCTATCTATAATACATTCATGTACTTGATGGTTGTGTAGTTGTAGTCTGAAAGTCAACTAAATTGAACACGAACAAGTTTTTTTTTTAATAAATATAACCTTAAAGTGTTGAGTAATAATTTCTGATGAGATTATACTTTCCAATAATGATGGACCATAAATTTACTAAACAGTTTATTACAACACAAACATTGGCATTTTAAGTGTTTGCTTGGGGTAAAACCTGCTAATGCCAGAAAGAGATATCAGAACTTCATTGTACCTCACCAATCCTTTGTTTTTCCTTCTTCGTGTTTGTTCCCCCCACACACAACACACACACTTCAGTTCAGCAATATTGTGCATGCTGTGACAGCATCTTTACTGTAAATTCATCACTTTTTTTGTATGATGTATGATTTTAAATTTACCTTAGTACTTGAATTTTTATAAATCAAGTTGATACAAAATAAAGAGTTTTATATGTATGTTTGTAGAGTGCTTTACTCAGCAAAATATTGTTTTGCGAAATCTCCTTTGCATTTTACAAATATTTGTGTAATATACTTTGTTATATAAAATTTAAAATGTTCATTCTTTATATAAAAAGTTTACAGAAAATGTTCATTTCACATGTTTTTAAATGTTTTTTCTTTTAAAAGTTGGCAGGTATGGTATCTAAATTCTGATTTCCAGACTTTACTTTTTCTTATTAAAATATTGTTACTATTAAGATTAAAATTGTATGAATGCATTTTACATAAAACCAAGAGCAACAAGTTAAATAATTTTATAATTTTTAATATTTTTCTTGTATGTATTTTTACTGCATGCGTAGGGCTTGAAAATGTTTCTATATTTTTGTTTATTGGCTTGAAAATGTTTCTATATTTTTGTTTATTTTTTGTGATATATGCTACTGCAATTTTCAAAGACATTTTTAATTGTATATTCTAGGGTTTCTCACTCTCTTTCTTGGAAATTGCTGAAACCTCATATGCTGGTATTGAAGTTTATTTATTTATTTATTTTTTTAAGTAGTTATCCATGGTTGATTTCATAAATTTGTATATAAATGCAATAGAAAAACCATAATCTTTTTTTCCGCAGTGTATTGTTCAAGATGTAGTCTTTCCTCTAATGTGCAGTACTGATAGAGATGAAGAACTTTGGAACACTGATCCACATGAATACATTAGAATGAAATTTGGTAAGTTGTATTTCTTTCTTTGAACTGAGTGCTGCTTCAATCTCTTTTGTAATAAAAGTATTTCTTTCAAATTAATAGTAGCTTGGAGAAGTTATTGTTGAGATCTGTGATATTTTGCATCTTTCACACAAAAAGTAAAAAAATACAATTTTTTAAAAAAAATGGGTGTGATGAATAGACCTTATGATTGAAGTGAGAACTTATTTTCCCTTTTGAAATTATATATATAATTACATTTATATAATGCAGTGTGCCCGCTAAAGTCCATTGTCACCCCAATTTATGAACTGTAAGAGCTATAGTCATAAAAGTGGGGTTGAGGAATAGTAAAGTTGCTATGGGCTACACAAAAAAAAACTGCTTAAAGTGTCATTTGGCGGATAAATTTGGAATTAGTGTTCCAATCTTGTAAACAGTACATGAAAAAAGTCTACAAAGTTCAACATCATCTATTTAGTAAAAGAAGATGCTTTTTGTACAATAATGCTAAAAATAGAAAAGGTAAAGTGCAAGTTTAGGTGCCTACCTTTACTGCCTGACATCTGTGCAGGTACTAATGACAGAGGCTTTGATTGGTGTAACTTCATTATGAACCACTTGGAGGTCTAGCCAACATTTCCTGCCCACATCATATGGAGGAATGAGGCATGCTAGGCACAATAAGCGGGACATACATTTCTGGTCACTGACTAATTCTAGGTGTGCTATCAAAGTTCAACATCAAGTTTTCTGATCAATAAATGTGGTGTGCGGTATTCAAAAACTGATTGGCTGGGTATTTTACAAGGGTGCCGTTCACAGGATCCCGATACTTGTAATTACAGAACAGACTAACAGATTTTCTAGAGTGTTTGCCGTTGAGTTACCTCTGAAATGTAGGATTCTAACTTGATGGCACCCTGCCAGGTATCAAGTGTTACACAGTACATTTGGGACACATTCCAGTAACAAGTCATCAGGAAAGGTGGTTGCATTGTCACCTAACCGGAACTAATTGCACTTTTTCCTGTGGAGATGCATCAATAAAGGTTGTATGCAATCCCTCCACAACAGTGCTGGAATTTCAGAACCATATTATGGATGCTTGTGCCAGCATATCACATGCCATGTTGAAGAAGTGCAGCAGGAAATGCAAACTCGGGTCCAGATGTGTATTGTTGCTCAAGGGCACCATTCTAAAGATGAAAGCTTGATAAGCTTTATTTCTGGAAAGTGTAGTTTTGTTTGATGCGAACAAGCATATGTGTGCTTTGTGCTTTTCTTTTGTAACATTTTTGTGCGCAGGATGTTTTTTGTAATAAAATGATAATGCTAAACAATATTGTACTTTACGTTTTTCATGTATCTCGTAATGAGTTATGAGGTATTTGAGTTTTATAGTTGTGTAATAAAGTTATTTGTTATTAAAGAGTGAAAATTAATTTAGATAATAGTATCACTGCATAGTTGGTATTGCAGTTCCAATTTATTTTTAATGTGTTAAACCTACTGAAACATTTTATTTGTTTAGATGTGTTTGAGGATTTCATATCACCTGTGACAGCTGCTCAGACTCTTCTCCATTCAATTGCCAAAAAGAGGAAAGACATGCTGCAGAAGTCCATGGAATTTGTCATGTCAGTGCTCACCAACCTAACTTCAGCTCCCAGACAAATAGATGGAGCTTTGCATATGGTAGGCACTGTGGCCGATGTTCTGCTTAAGGTGAGTGTCATATTCATTAAATTATAGTTGCATTCATCCCTTCTGCATAGTGAAGTAGCATGCTAGATTTGTAGAATTTTCAGTTAGCTTTGAGAAATGTTTTATGTAATAATTTCTTCAGTCATCCTGTTCAATTGATTCTAACTAAATTTCTTTTTTGAAAAAAGTATGCTAAAAATGGCTAAATCAGAAACTTGGAATCCAAATTTTTTTTTTTAGTAATCTTAATTTTTTAATTGATTTTTTTTTTTTTTGTGTAACTGTTTTAATTTATTAAAGACATAAACATTTTATTTTTATTATTTACTTTTTTTTTTTATTTTAGTTAGTATAAATTTATACATAAATAGTTTCTTTTTAAGTTAAATCATTTTGGCTTTCTGTTGATCTGCACTGATTTCTTATTTGCACATTTATAATAATGCATTATGCATGAGTGATGATACAATTATTGTTTGACTTGAGACAATTGTCATCAAATTTAAATTTCAATTGGAATAAATAGAAAACTTACTTTTTACTATCTGGTATACTTATGGTATTGTGTTTATTAAACTTGCATTATGTTATAGATTTCTCCATGTAAAAGATATTATGCTACATGGTTTTAATTATATAAATAATTGGCTAATAATTATGAATATATCATACTTGTGTAGTAAATGCATATTGTCTATACAATTTATTTCAGATATTTAAGTGTAGGGCATTGCATTACTTAAAAAACAAAAACAGTGATTGGTAAGACTATCTAAATTTCGTTTCATTCAGTCGTTTCTCCTCTAAATATTAATAATTGTGTGGTTTTCTTAAGATAAAAGATATGAGCATACTATTCTGATTCCATTAAAAAACTCCTTTTGTAAGAGAAATCTCTTATACAAAATGTTGCCATTCACCAAAATTCAAACTTTTCGGAAACGTGATAATAACAAAGTGCATAGACACTTAATTTTAAACAAAGTACTAAAAATTAAACAAAGCTTTAGAAAATACTAAAGGTAATTTGAAAATGCTAGTCAATAATTATAAGTGTTTTTGAGTTTTCTTAATGAAAAGAAGTGACATTAGTACAAAAGGGCTTGTGGCAATGATGTAAATGTTCAAATATGTTTTTAATCTGAATGGCATTGAATCTTCTTATAGTTGTGTTTGTTGTTGTTTCTAATGCCATCCGTCTCTGATGGTTTCAGATCGAGGCCCATAAAATTCATCACAGTAAAGGACTAGATTTAAGCTGTAGCTTTGAGCACCATTCAGGTGACAGTATGATTTGGTTTGGTTCCAACCCAATTTTTAAGAACTCCCTGGCCTTTTCTCCTTTCTTCCCCTTCCATCAACCTCACAAGAGGACTTCCCAACTGCTATTTAGAGTACCCCAATGCCACAAAGGCACTATGCATTTGCAAATATCCATGCCTCCTTTAGGATTTAAATCCAGGCTCAATGGCACAACAATCAGTGTCACCAACCACTATACTGGGTGGGCAAATCTTATAATTGTTTTGGAAGTTGTTTTGAAACATCTATTTTGTTAAAATTTGAGAGTAAACAAATATGTGAAACTCTTTTCATGAGTTGTTGATTGCAAGTATTCACCAAAACAATCAAAAGTTAGGAAGTAATCCAAGAAATATACTTTGACCATTTAAATTGTGAAATTACAGTTAAAAAGATATTGAAAATACCAAAAAAAAAGTGATTGGTCTTCCCCTGAACTGTGTGAGACTCCAAAGGAGAAAAGGGTAAAGATTTATGCATATCATTCACATTTTTAAAACTTCTTATTTTTTCCCTTCCTATACCACTGTTGGCGAACCTATGACCTGTGGGTCAGACACTGACACATGATTGCAGGCAACCACTTGTTTGTTTATGCAGATTTATTTTAATTTTCTAATTTGTGTGGATTATTTATATTCTATTTGTATTTTTTCAAGCACTGTATTGACAAAAAGAAATTTAAATGCTGTCTATAACCTTCAATTTGATCATTACAGTTCCATAGTTAAGCAAATGACAACTAATGTATATGAAAGTATGTAGTATTTGAAATAAAGCAAAAGTGCTACAAAATATCAAAGTGTATAATTGTACTCACATTTTGTTTATTGAAAAAAAAATCGACAAGCCAAAGCAAATAATCATATTTAAAGCACTTTCTACAGATAAAATGCACTTTTGTAAGGTTATGCTCAGTTATGTTTATAGAAAGAGACTTCCATAGCACTGTATTGTCCCCTCTTTGTTTCACCATGTGAGGTACCAATGGAAGCCATGCACATGTGTGTTATTCTTGATACTAACAATTTTTGGCTTGCAAAATTTCTTCTCAAAATATTGTATTCTAAGTATAAATATTTTTAATTGTAGCCCTGTACTATGTTGTTAGTTAAAAAAAATTAAATCTAGCCATACAAGTTCCAGGCCGTATCAAGCTGAATGGTTTGATAAATATGGTGTGATTGAAAGGAATAAAATGGTTATATAATGAATTTTAATCTCCACTATTAAAATTCAAAGGTAAACAAATGTATACGACCGTATGACGTAGGAGTTAGTGTATCTCAGTGATACTCTCAACCTGCGGCCCACCAAGCTTTTTTAAGTTGCCCGATCATGGCCGGTGCTCTGAGGAATTTACTTATTTAAGAACATTGTATTAAAAATTTGGTGGGAAATTCTTTGTCTAGAAATCAAATATATTAATTTTGCTTTTTACTGTCAGTGTCGTACGCGTACGAATTGTTATTCTTTTTGTATTTTGAACGGTTACAGTTTGTGGTAACAGACAACAGTGGTGTAGGGACAACTTTATGGGTGGAGCTAACTTTTAACTATCTTTCATATCTTACTAGCAGAAAAAATTTAATCATTTCAAGACGATTGGGATGTTGGCTATTTTGTAGTGAAAAACAAACAGGAATCGCACATTCAATGACACTTTTCTCGAAGATCTCTTTCAAGGAGTGATAAATAGGCTTTTTCTTGAATAATCTTTACAACAGCAACAAATTGTTTTGTTAGTGGTAATATCAAGCGGTAACAAAGACATGTCTTAGGAAATTCGTTATATTATTGATAATCATATGAAATCATTTACTGATGCAGAAATTGTGAAGGAGTGTTTCTTAAATATTTATTATTTAGTGTTCGTGACAAAAATAAAAAGTATAAAAAAAGAGTGTGTGCTAATGACCACACAATAGAAGTATTAACTTCAAATTTTGTAATGTTATTTCAATGATTAGTGAGGTGAATAAAAAACAAAGGGATATTATATTAGTATTGTCATATAAAACTATTTAATCATATTTCTGTACTCATAAAGTAATATTTTTCGCTAAATATACATATTTGTTAATTAATTGTATTCTAAGAAGGAAACAATATGTTTATGGTAGCTGAAATAGGTTATAAATACTTTAGATTCAAAATTCTTTAAATATCTTTAAAAAAAACTCCGTCAAGCATTGCTCCTTACTTTGTCGTGCTTTCATTTGGATCATTTGACATAATTAAATTGAATTTTGATTTTAAAAAATCTACATTAAAATCACCACTTAAAATAAAAGGTAATTTGTTCAGTAGAGTTGGTCCGGCTTCACACACAGTGTAGGCAACTAAATTTTTATGAATGAATTCGATAATTTTCTTTGCACTTTGATTGGTTGAAATATAAATAGTAACTATTAGAATTATTTGTCCATTTTCTGCTCTACATTTTGCTGCACACATTTCTCTGATACATGACTCATTAAACCCAAATGATTCAGTAGTATTTGATGCTACATCCATTTCTGAAGTGACATAAGTTGTCGTATCTCCTTTATTTTTATATATAGCAACTCCACCAGCTCTGTGATTGTGTCTTTGGAATTTAGCAATACAATGAAAATTTCTAACATCTAAATTTTCTTCATTATTTATCCAAGTTTCTGTTAAAAGTAATATAGATACTTGTTGCATAACACTGTCATCAAGATCCAAATGCAATAACCCGTTATGTACTTTAAAACTTTATACTCTTCTATTGAAATATCATCTGATTTATTTTTAAATTTCCTAGAGATTGTCCTTTTTGAACTTTGCATCAACTGTTCATCTTTTGGGAAACAAAAACCCGAAACGTAGGGTTGCTAAGTTTATTAGATGGCCAGTTGGGCACTTAGCAATAACGATGCATTAGTATAAAATGTGTGCAACTTTAGGTTAAGTAATTAATAATATTTTTAAGTTAATTAAGATTTGACAGAATAAACAAAACATTAATTTCACATTTAAACACTAATTTCTCCTATAAAACAAAATATCTTAAATTTATACATAATTAGGGATGTTGGCGTAAAGGCATCAATTTATTATATCGTGCATTCCAAACTAGAAAAAGAGAAATTCTATAATGACACAATAATAAAGTTATAGAAAAAAATATATCGTAACTTTCATTATAGTTATTCCAACTGATATATTAAAGTCAATTACTACTTAGATCAACAAAAAATTTTTTTATTTTAGCTACTTTTTATTAAATAGTTAGTATAAATATGTGTATACACATGGCAGAATCATAACATTAAGTGATAATTTTTATTAATTATCATTAAAATAATGTATTGTCATTAAAAAAATCGTGTATATAAAATTTCAGCTCAAATGTTTTAAAATGCAAGAAAAAAAATTTTTTTATAGTTTTGATCCAAGTCGCTAAAAATGAAACCAACGTGGCTGTATCTGTAATTTAAATAATTAGTTTCAGTCAATTAAGTTTAATTAATTATAATTAAATTATCGTATTTTTATCCAAAACTATAGTGTATAGAAATTTCAGTTCAAATGAGCACTTTAAAATGCAAAAAAAAAAACCTTTTCAAGTTTTGGCACAAGTCGCTAAGTCACCAAAAATGATGTCAACGTGGCTGTTTTTATAGTTCTTTGAATAATTAGTTTTAATCAATTAATTTTTATTAATTATAATTAAATTACTGTATTGTGATCAAAATAATCATGTATATAAAATTTCAGCACAATTGAGCTCTTTAAAATGTATTTTATTAATGATTGAGAATTCCACCAAAATAAATATATAGAGAGTGGGAGCTAATAGTAGGAATTTAAAAAACCCAGGCAAAACGTCCCTCTTAGGCACGTGATTTCTTTTTAGGGATGAACAATGTAGTCGGAGCAAGTTTTCCGAATACAGACGGAAAAAGCCGAATGAGCGTGACGTTCATTCAAGTTCACTCTCCAGCAAAACGTGCCAATAGAAGTTATCACTTCAAAAATAATTAGGAAAAGCAAAACAGCAGTTATGATAATTTGAACAATTTTCCACTTTTAACATTTGTATTATCTTCTTTAACACAGTATTATCTTCATCTTAAAGCATTTATCCTCATGTTGCAGCCCACATGAAATGACTAACATATATATGTGGCCCAGCAGAAAAAGTTGAGTACCCCTGGTGTATCTTCTCACGAACCGCACTACGCAGAAACTCGCCAAAGTTACCAAAAGATCAGGAATGATCTGAGGAATCCTTTTTGACCATTTATATTCCAATTAGTTAAAAGATATTAATTAAGAACCTTAAAACACATAATTAGTGCCATTTTTTCCCGCCAGGAGCAAAATTCAAATTCTCCAACCTTTTTTTTTTTTATGAGACTCGGCCAAAAAATAATTGCAGAATTGGAAAGATCATTTACTTCACCACGATACGGTATGATTTATTTTACAAATAATTATATTTTCTATTTTTTACAATTTTTTCTAAAATGAGTCAAAATCGATTAGTTTTTATGAAAATGATTTCTAAATCATTCCGTTTGCATTTTCTTTCGTGTTAATGAAATGATATTCTACACTAAAAAAGTTCATGCTTTTGTCTTTTAGAATCAGTCATTTAAAAAATTAAATGTCAAAAACTTTTTTTTGTGATTTTCCAAAAAATACTCAAAATTTTATTTAAATACTTAAGAACTTCTTTATTAATAAAAGTAATCTCACAAAACTTTTTTTCCTGTGTGTTGAATGATATTATCCATAATCTGTACAAAGGTTGAAAAAATTACGGTTTTTAAAAAAATATATATATATATATTTCGTTTTTTTTCTTTTTTGCGAGAAATATTTAAGAATTATTTTTGTTACATTTTTTGTTTAAAAATTACTGTTGTTTGCAATCGGTATATGAAGTTTGAAGGCATTAACTTAAAAAGAAGCCTGAAAAAAAAATTAACATTTTAACAAATAAAGCATTTTTACAATAGGAATAACTCTTCCTTTTATTTTGAAAGTCTTTTTACTTCTTTTTCCCAACAATTTCGCGGCGTGATCGTTTAAAGCGCTTCATTACTAACTGTTGGATCCGGATTCAAAGGAACATCATTGCTTAATTTTTATGATTTTTTAAAAAATACTCTAAATTTTATTTGCGCATTTCATAACTTCGCCAGCAATTTTGTAATTGGAAAGATAATTTATTTCATCACGATACAGTGTGTGGGTTGTTGTTTTTTAACAAAACAAGGATACTTTACATAATTTAAGATTTTTCTAAAATGAATCAATATCGATGGGTTTATATGATGAAAATGATTTTTAAAAAAACTCATTCTTTAATCTTTAAGAGTTACTGATTTAAAAAATAAAATGCCCAAAACTTTTTTTTTACGAATTTTTAAAAAATACTAAAATTTTAAATATTTAATAACTAATCAAACTCAAATTTTTTATAACTTCATTTTTAAAAATAATTGTATGAAACTTTTGAACATTTCAAAAAATGCTTACAATTTTAATTCAACATTTAATACAGTTGTGAAATTTTGTTATTATAAAAATTTCTGTTTTCAACATACAACTATTTTTAAAAAGATACATTTTCCTTTCCGGGGGCATTAAAAGGAGGAAAGTGAGTGAATATTAAAGTCCCATTGTTCACTTACTCGACAGCTCTGATAGCGAGAAGGAAATTTCCAGAATAATATGTTATGCATTTGAAAAATTTTATGCAATGCCGGGGGAAATAAACCTGTTTGACACACTTTTAAGTTATACACTCTGTAAAAGCCCGAGCAACGTCGGGCTAGGAGTGGGGTAGAAGTCATTTTGAAAAAGGGTATTAGAAGTGCTGATTTTGTGAAGGAAAGGGAAAATTTATAAAAGTAGATAAAGCCCATGCAACTAGTTTGTAGTTAAAAAGTGACTTCACGTACATATAATGCAAAAAGACATTTTGAAATGTTGCATTTCAATCTCAGTATATCAACAAAGGGAGAAAGCAAAGCATTTTTTTTACAAAAGAAAAAGAATTTTTTTCAAATCAGTGTTTTAAAAAGTTTTTTGGTTCCAAAAAAAAAACATTACAGCTGCTGGTTTCCAAGTTGCCCATTGCATTGCTCGCCACAGGATAAAGGAGAATTTGTAAAAAAAAAATGCTTTTAAAATGTAGTCTTACATTCTTTGCTGATTTTAAAGAAAAATACTTGATTATAAAGCGTATAAATGAGTTACTTATAAGTCACAATAAAATTAAAGATCGAGTAATAGAATTAGAAAAAAGAATTTTTCGCAAATACGTAACGATTTAAATTATGCAGAAATGTATTCAATTCCTTTAGATGAGAGTAATGATGTAATTAGTTATACAACATTTAGCAGTTTTTGCTCAGTTTTAGTATGGAAATATAATAGAAGAGTTAATAAAACTAATAACATTGAAAGGGAAGTGTACCGGTCTTAATATTTTTAAAGGAATGGATATTGACCTTCAGAAAATAGTTTCTGTAACAGCAGATGGGGTACCTAGCATGGTAGGGGGAAACATTGAATTTATTCAGTTTCTTAAGCAAAATATTTCACCATTCTCTGATTGTTTCATTGCATTATGTACGAAACATGGTTTAAAAACATTTTTCAGTGTAATATCAATTGTAATAAAAATAATCAACTTTATAAACGGCAATTTGCACATTTAGAGGAAATTGAAGGCCAATATTCAGAGATTTTGATGTACAACAACATGCAATGGCTTAGTTTCGGTCAAGTCCTTAATTGCTTTGTAACGTTATTAGAAGAAATCAAGCTCTTTTTAATTGAAAAGGACAATAGTTTCGATGAATTATTTAATATATATTGGTTAAATGTTTATATGCAACATCACTCAGCATAAGCTGAATAAAAAACCTTCAAGGGCATGGACTAATTTTTTTAACGATGTTTGAAAATATTGAAATATTTAGGACGAAACTTGACATCTTAAGGATTTGGAAATGAAAATCATGAAATATTTTCCTCAATTACAAAAACATTTTCAAAACGCAATAGTTTTTGAAAACTCCGTTGACATTCAAGAAAATGTAATTAAAAAATATTTAATGATAATACATTAAACAAAACAGGCTTTTGATTAGAGATCCAATCAATTTAAAAGTTTGGAAAATACATTTTACATCCATTCAAAACGGAATTCGAAACAACGGAGTTAACCGAGTTTATGTTTTTAGGTATCGATAATTTAGAAATAGAATTAGTTGAATTTCGAAGCAGTGTAGTGTGGAAAACAAAATGTGAAGACTTGATTTCTGTAGTAGAAGGAAAACTGCATGAAAGTAGTGCAAATAATATTGATCCTATAGTAAAAATTGAAAATATTATATTAAATGTAGGGAATTCTTTATGAAATAATTTTATATCAATGAAAAAACTAGTTGTGATGCTCTTTTAATGATACTTGGGTCCATATATTTGTGTGAAAAATTGTTTCCTTCTGTAACTTTTTAAAAACTTCTAACAGAAATAGGCTTGACAGGTGCAAAATGTGTTAAACTGATGGATACGAGATATTAACCCTTTTTTAAAAAAAAAAAACTATCTGAAAATAAACAGCAACAGATTTCTCATTAAATACTTTATAATCAATTTTATTACACATATGCATATATATATTTATTAATAATATTTTATAATATATATTGTATGTAATTTTCGTTACTCCTTGTTCATTCAAATACTAATTGCCATTTGCACCAAACACTTAAGAATTTTTTACCCCACTAAAATTTTTTAAATAGTCAAACCATGCCCATTTTTACTTGTTAAGCCAAATGAATTTTACACATGGTTAGTTTTAAAAGTATTCAGTTAAAAAATTTTAAACTTAACTCTTGTGCTAATGGGCATTAGTGATCCACGAGCCAGTACTAAAAAAATATGAACAAAATTTGACCCACATCTCAAAAAGGTTCACCATCCTTGCTCTATACTAATGTCAGGCTAAAAATATACCAGAACTGGATATACTATTCATTTTTTATTGGTGACTAGTTTTTTGTTTACAAAGAAATATTTTAGTGTGATTTTAAGAAAAATTAATTTATTGAATGAAACATTTAATCTGCCCTGCATCTCTTTCTTATCAGTGTGATCAATCAAGTTTTACACCATATTCTGTATTCTTGTAATATGTTTAATGGATGGCATATATATTTAAGTTTATTTTTTATTTTAGCGTAAGCTGTATAAAGAAGAAATGGAATCCATTTTGGTTGCATATGTGTACCCTCACTTTCAAAGTGAACATGGTTTCATGCGGGCCAGAGTAAGTAGAATTATTTTATAACCAATAAAATGATATAGAAATAATAACATTAAATTTGTATATCTGTGTAATGTAACATTTTTGTTAATGTTCCTAATCAAGCTTCACATATAAAGCAATGCTATATTTTCTTCTCTTTTTTTCTGCAGGCCTGCTGGGTAATGCATTACTTCTGTTCCATGCGTTTCCAAAATGAAGTCAATCTTATCACTGCTTTACAGCTGACGCAGAATGCTCTGCTCAGTGACAAAGAGCTACCAGTCAAAGTAGAAGCTGCTGTAGCTCTGCAGATGCTTATCACTAACCAGGAGAGAGGTAACTTTATTTGAAGTATTTATGTACTAATATTGTTTTGATTTTCAAGTGTTTTAATATAAAGGTTGGGGAAATTTACATATGAATCGTAATATTTACCAGTGAAGATATGCACATACTAAGTTAAATTTACAAATTTATCTACTATATTTGCTTAAAATAAAAATATTTGTTACAGAACTTTTAACAAATTTGAAAACACTTGAGAAGTGTAAATTTTATGTCAATGAAAAATATCCTTGAAGTACTTTTCTACATTATAAACTGGAATGTTACTTGTATTTTTAAAAAAAGCTAGGATGATTTAAAGATAAATTACAATTTGAATTTATCAGTTTTTTTCTTGTCAAATATTAAAAATTGTTTTATATAATTTTTATTCGTTCAAGATGTACAACCAATTTTAGTTAACAAATTTTCTTTTTCATTTTTCCTCCCCTAAGCTGAAAAGCACCTGGAACCCCATATCAAACCTATAGCCCTGGAGTTGCTAAAAATATTAAGGGAAACTGAAAATGATGATTTAACTAATGTTATGCAGAAAATAGTGTGCACGTACACCCAACAGTTATTACCAATAGCTGTGGAAATGACTCAACATTTGGTGAGTAAATGCTTGACATTTATTATTTAGTCAGCTATCAAAGGGAAGAATCAATCAAATTGATTTGATGCGATGCGATAAAGTATTGAGAGAGAGAAATACAATTTTTCAATTGTATTACAATTTTTCAATCAAACTTTCAATTTTTTTCCCACATTTAAAATGTTGATATATCATTTAGAGGAAGTTTCTGTCATTTATTGAATTTTTGTCTAAATTTACAGAATGTTTAATTTTAATTAATTTAGTATCTGTCTCTTGTTTGAAAAATACTTCATTCAATTTCACAGTAATATTTAAAATTCATTTATCGTTTTTCTCAAATAAATTTCTTCAAAATATTTGCAAAAATTAAATTATTAGTATCTAGTTGGCTATCTTTTTTAAATTAAAAAACATACCTATTTTTCAACAGGCCCAGACCTTCACCCAAGTAATTAATAGTAGTGGAGAAGACAGCTCTGATGAAAAGACTATTACAGCGATGGGTATTCTAAATACTATGGACACTATTCTTTCAGTCATGGAAGATCACAAAGACATTATGGCACATTTAGAACCCATTGTTTTGAATGTTATTGGTCTTATCCTTACTCAAAGTGTTATAGGTATGTTTTTCTTGCAGAATACACACACATACATTATGGTGCATAATGTGCTGTTTTAACACATAAAATAAGATTGAATATTGTTATGTTATGCACAGAATGTTAAACTGATAGCTTTAAAAATAAAAAAAGTTAAACATTGAAAAAGTTAGATTTCTACATGTATCGAAATTCTGTTCACTTAAAGGGGTTCACCCATGTGATGGCCTGCTTTTTAAGCATTTTTAGGGAATTTTTTTTATAGCGCTCTGAACACAGCTGCCTCTAAAAAATGGATGCTCACTTCCTCCATGATTCTGGCTGATTAGCTTATCTGAAATTTAAAAAATTAACGCCGTTTCAATTTATAAGCTTAAATGCACCAACTGAACTATACTCAATTGGAAATACCAAAAATTGGATTTTTGGTAGACCAAAAGTTTTGAAATTCATGGAGGTTTTTTTTTGTTTTTGTTATAAAAAATATAAATATTTTGAATTTTGGAATGATTGTAGTTCATTTGGTGCATATATTTGTGCTGAGTCTACTCTATAAATTTGAAATCATTCGGTCAAACCATTCTTGGGATATGATGGAGGAACGTTTGAAAAATACAGTTTTGAGAAAAACATGTGTAAAGTTTCCAGTCCGATTAAAACAATGAAAATCTTAACTTAGTGCTCCAAAAAGCTGCTCTTCTAACCCCTGCTTCTTTATAACAACGAATTTTGAAAAATCTTTTTACCACCATATTCTAGACATGTTAAAGCCTAGGAAATTAAAAACTTAGATTTTTTAAAGGTTTCGGTTTTTTAGATTTTTAAAACCATTTGCAGCAAGGAACAATTTACTAATTAATGTAAATTGCCTTGATAAAGAAAATAAAAAAAAAGGGGAATATGATCTTCATGTCTTCAAAAATAATGAAATTGTACACCACTTAAATAAGGATAAAAATTTTTTGATAGTTTCCTTAATTTCTGTGCCATTTCATGTGATTATAATAAAAACAACGTCCCAATTATAGATAATCTTAAAAAAAAAATGCTGATGCAGCAAAATTAAACATTTATTCTAACTTTAACAATTTTAAATATTTTATCATTTCCTTGCATGTTTAGGTAATAAATGAAAAGTGTTTATAATGTTTATCTAAAAAAAATTGATTCTATATCCATTTCTTAAGTTTTATGTTAAACTGTAAAAAGGATATTTGAATGATGGACTAAATTCATATGACGTCATAAATCACATGATAAATGAAAAACACGTGTTTCTAGCCAATTGGTTCAAAGTTCTTCGTTGTTGCCAACTTTTTCTTTTTGCAGAAACTTTCTTTTAAAAAGTTCATATTTGTCAACAATTATAAATAAGCAAAATATACTTGATTTGAAAATATACGTATAAAATAAAAGGTTTTTTTTTTTTAAATTTAAGAACCTTTTGATGTAATTTTTTTTATAATACTTTACTCATTTATGAAACTTGAAATTTTATCTAAATTTTACAAATAGAATAACAAGTACAATTAGTTTGATGTTTGTTTTGAATTCAATAGAGAACACATGTTTCCCTTTATCACGTGATTGTCATGAATTTAGTCCATTTTTAAAAATTAATTCAATAGGGAAGTACAATTTTTTAAATTTATTAATGCATTTTGTGGGACTAAAATTTTACTTCAGATATGGGTTCAGGTAATCACTCGCGGTATAAACCACTTTTGGGTGTAATTATATTTTTAAAGTATTGTTAAAGCATTCAGCTTGAATTCTATACATTATATTAATTACATACTTATCAAGTGTTCATTCTTAATAAATATGTAATAAAACTAAGGTATTTTTAAAATAAGGTGGTTTAATGTCTGATTTATTGCATAATTTTTATGTTATATTTTTTTTTCCTCTGATGGCATTAGTTCATTATAAATCAAACCTATATGCTTATTTTTTTAACCATGATGTTTGCTCCATGGGCTAGATATTTCAATGTGCATAATTTTTCTATTTCCAGAATTCTATGAAGAATCTATGTCACTTATCTATAGTTTATCATCTAATACCATATCATCAGATATGTGGAAAGTTTTTGAACTTATGTACCAAACATTTTTAAAAGATGGATTTGATTTTTTTACTGGTAAGTCAAATGTGTTGACAGGTACAGTTTTCATTTTTATCTAAATCAATGTTTTGTGTTTCAAGAATGGGTGGGGAATTTCATATCTAATGTTAAGTTATCAAACTTTCCCATATATTTAAAATAAATGTCCTTTTTCAATTCCTACTATTAGTTCACAATCTTTCTTTATATATCGTTCGAGTTTTCAATTGTTAATAAAATACATTTTAAAGCGCTCGATTGAGCTGAAATTTTATATACATGATTATTTGGGATAATATGATAATTTTATTATAATTAAGAAAAATTGATTAATTGATTGATACCTGTAATTCTTTGAATTAAAGAATTACAGGTACAGCCACAGTGTCATTTTTGGGGGCTAAGTGACCATTTTGGTAACTTGTGTCAAAAAAAACTTTGAAAGGTTTTTCTCAGATTTTAAAGCGCTCATTTGAACTGAAATTTTCTATACACAATTGTTTTGGGTGATAATACAATAATGATAATTAATAAAAATTAATTGCCTCTTTTTGTGATTCTGTCATATGTATATACATATTAATATTAATTACTTGATAAAAAGTTACCGTAAAATCCGGCGTATAACGCGCACCTATACTTTCAAGCTGCATTTTTTAATTTTTAGGTATATTCGCCGTATAACGCGCACCCCCTTTTTTACGAAAAAATTTGAAATGTACGTGTGCAATTTTCTTATGTTTTGAAGTGATTATTTATTGGATGAATCATTCCAGACTCTTTTGAAAAAATAGTATACTTCTAGAATTATACAACCCTTAAGCACAAGAAGGGAGGGGGGGAGACCAAATCAGTGCCATGGCTGGATTTTTCCCACGCTTTTCTATAAACATTGATTCCTTTTTCCGCTTTCATGTGATGTACGAGGCGGACGAATAATTTTGAAAAATTAGAACAAGCCTGAGACTTATTACGCTAGCTGCCTGTAGTATATTCAATACTATGAATAATAATATTGGATACACTTCAAACAGCGAGCAGTAAAGATGGGTCCTGGTAAACGAAGCAAAACACAATGCCGGTTTCAAGATCTAAGTGATACAATTTGCAAAAGAAAATGGAAATCGTGCTGCAGCAAGGATGTTTGATATTGTGGCGAAAGCTTCATAAGGGAGTGGGGGGAAAAATGAAATGACAATAATTAACATGTCCACGAAAAAACGTGCTTTTAGTAAAGGAGTAACAAAATGGCCTATTCTAGAAAAAAGTGTTGCGAACTGGGTCCTAGAAAATCGCCTGAATGGATTAATTGTAACAAGAAACAGTGTACGTTTATTCGCCTTAAAATGGTCGAAAAATAATGCCTTTTCATGTTATCTAACAATGAAAGTTCATAAGGTATGTTATTTCTTTTAAATAAATGGTATTTCGATATATAAGTGTAAATTTGTTTTAATAAAGCTCTCATTTTTATAATCGGCGTATAACGCGACCCCTAAATTTCGATCTTGTTTTTTGTGTTAAAAGTGCGCGTTATACGCCGGATTTTACGGTACTGAAATTAAATTTTTCTTGGGAATTGACTTTAATTTTTTTATATATATATCGTAAAATCTGCCGTGTAACACGCACTTTTAACACAAAAAATAAGATCAAAATTTACGAGTGTGTTATACGCCGGGTATAAAAACGATAGCTTTAAAAATTAAAAAGGATAAGCATAAAAAAAACATTAGGCTTCTTTACAAATCAAAATATTTGTTTATTTAAAAGAAATTACATTCTTTACGAATTTAAAAAAGGGTTGTAGTTTCTAGAAGTATACTATTTCTTTAAAATCTTGGGATGATACCTCGAATAAATGATTTCAAAATGTAAGAGCATTGCACTTTTCATGTTTTTTCGTAAAAAAAAGGGGTGCACGTTATACGGCGAATGTACCGTAAAATTTAAAAATGCAGCTAGAAAGTATAGGTGCGTGTTATACGCCAGTGCACGCTATATGCCTGATTTTACGGTATAATACTTGTTAACCCCTTGCTTCTCTCAAAATCACGGGTTGAAATTTCACCTTCTATTTCGCGTGCCCGTGATATTTCCGGGCTGGAGTATTCAAAAGTAATGCGCAAAAAAGATTTCTTACTATTTCTTTTGCCCTGAATCATAAAATTCTTCTTTAATGTTTAAAACACATGTTTTTTTAATTTTTCTCCTTGCTGGAAAATCAACATTCAGTTATAATAACTCTAAATAATGGTTTTTCTTAAAAAATTCTTTTTTTGTATTTCAAGCTAAAATTTACCCCAAATTTAAAAATAAAGACACATAATGTATATATATACACATACATACACACATAGTTTTTTATAATTTTCTTGAAAACAATCACAATACATTATTTATCACTATCACTACTCTTGGGCACTAATTTAGAATCAATTTTGCAGCATTCTGATATTCCAAGTTCAGTTAAACATTTTTGATGCTTCAACCGTGCAAAAGTAAAAAAATAATTATAATTTGTCTACCATCGAATTATCCAATAAAAACTACATTGTAAACCCAAACCAAATGCTCTAGCAAAAATAAAATCTTTTATCTTTACTAAAAACAAAAACCACATGTTCATTTCAAGAGCTGTCATAAAGCATTCAATTTGCGAAGATTCCCTTCCCTTTTTGTTTATATAGCAAAAACCACATGTATGTGAGTAATATTTCTCTCATTTCAAGAAGGTCAGATCTACATGTATCTCAAACCTTATGGACATGTAATTCCATCTATTGCCAAAAAATTGAGCTTAAAAAAACGTTCTGTTTGCGTGGTGCTGGTATAGGACGCTTGTGAACTGTCAATTTTTCTTTGCTGGCTCGGATATAGGACGTTTGTCCCGTAGGGGTTAAGAAAGGTGTCCTAATATTAAACAACAAATTAATAATCAATTGTGACTAAAAAATTCATTTTCATTCATTTTTAAAATATTTTTATTTAGAAATTGTTACTGTTTTGAATAATGATTGTATGAATTACCGAGGGAAAGTTAAAATGCTTAAAAAGTTTTAAGTCATTAATTTTGCATCATATTCTAATTGTTTTAATATCAATTTATAATATATAGTTGTAAAATCAGACACATAAGGAATTTAGTGAATATTATATATTTCTGTTTTATGAATATGTAATTTTCAAGTATTATGTTTTAGATATGATGCCTGCACTTCACAATTTTGTTAGAGTGGACACGCAAGCATTTGTTAGCAATGAAAATCATCTTTTGGCCATATTCAACATGTGCAAAGCGGTAAGAATCATTGAGCAGCTTATTATATCAATATAGAGTAAAATACATTTAACATGAATCCTGCATTTTTTTTCTTCTCTTAACACGAAATCAACAAAATACGGAAGAAGGGTGTGAAATGAAAGAGGTGGATTTATTTACATGTTTTGTGTAGAATGGAGGCTAACTTGGCTTTGAAATGCTTTTGGAAGCCTGTGACACGAGCCAACTTTTCTACTTTTACCCTCCACCCTTACAAATACCACACAAAAACTTCTCATCATTTGTCTTTGGAATTCGGTGAAGAGTACATTGCAGTATGAGTAAAAGTTAATGAGTTTTGCTCACGTTTTTTTTTTTTTTGTATTAAAGAAGAATTTTTTTTTACAAGCACAATGGCAAAGAGCTCAGAGAAAAAGCAAACTGCTATTTTACTTGAAATGAAGATGCAGCTTCTAGACTTGATTAAAAACAGAAAAAAAATGGAAATCTGTAGACATTTTTGTATTGCTAAATTTTTTAAAACATTTTATTAAGTTCTTTTGAATGTTTTTGTTTCATTGATTTTTATTAATATATGCATGTCTATGTAAATAAAATGTACTCTAATAAACACTTAATTTTGTTGAATATATGTTTGTTTTTTCAGTATCCTGTAACACTAAATTTTTTCTCCCTTCAAAATTTATATTTACTAATCTTATTAACGAGTAATGGAATTTTTAAAAATTGAAGTTATAAATTAATATTCAGTTACCTTCAAAAGTAACAAGATTGTAAAAGCTATTTTTTGTAATATCTGAAAATATTTTCTTGCATGATATATATTTTTTGGTGTTTTGCGGTGGGGCAGAAATGAAAGGTAGTGGGTTCAAAGCACTAACTTCACCAAGGCCATTATTAATAGATACTGAAATTCCTGATATGATTTTGCATTCTACAATCAGGGGAGGTTTCTCAAACTGTCCACCTTGTATGTCCTTTTTGAAAATGACATAAATTAAATAGAATTGTTTTCAATTTGAATTAATATAAATTTTTGAACCTTTATTATTAATTGAGCTTTATTGTGTTGCAAAACATTGAGAATTCTGAATAAATTCCTGAACCTGATTTCTTTTATAGACATTGAATGGAGAAGGTGGTGAAGATGCTGAATGTCACGCTGCCAAATTATTAGAAGTAGTTATTTTACAATGTAAAGGAATGATTGACCAGGTTTGCGCCTTTTTTCTAGCATTTCTGTTTAATAGTATATGCGTATTAAAGCTGGAATTGTGTTAAAGATAGTCCATTTTTTTATTTATTTATATCATTAAACCATCTTTTAAGCATCAGTATGCATGTTCTTTTATCTCATAGTGCATTCCTTCTTTTGTTGAATTGGTACTGGGAAGGCTAACAAGAGAAGTAAAGACATCAGAACTTAGGACTATGTGTTTACAAGTAAGTATAAATGTTAATTTGAACTTTTGTGGGCAATTATTCGACATGCCAGGCGATTGAAACTTATAGTTATTTTATTTATTTTTTTGAAAGCGTTAGAAATTCACTTTGATAATAAGATATTTTCTCCATAAAGATTGGCTTAAATCCTGAACCAGTTAATTCAGTTTTTGAACAATCTTTTAAATTTATAAAGCCGTTTAACTTAAACCAACTCTAGTAAGGATTACAATTTCTTATCTTACGATTGCTAAACACTAAACTTCTGATAAGGGAATCAGATAGAGGCAAATGTATTCTGTATCTCTTGTAAAGTTGCTTTGACCTCACCAGTGCTTCTTTGATATCCACTTTAATTCTTCTATCCCTTTCATTCATTACATTTGTACTTAAATGACTCATCGCAGAGTAAAGATCTTGTATTGAAGCATTGTGAAGCAACCCCATAAGTTTGTCAAGGGATCCCATTACAGTATTGGAAAAGTCAAATTTTCCTTTTTAATTCATTGAGAAATAGGGATGGGGATCTTAACCAGGGCTCACATTTTTATTTCATTGATTAATTACAGGCATTGCCATTAGTATGATTTAAAAGAAAGTGCTATTAAAATAATTCATACTTAAAATGTCTTTCTAGGAAAAATGTTTCTGTTGTACTTACTATTGGATATTCTTTAGTATTTTGGGTTTATTTTAAAGCTTTTTTAGTACTCCTCTTGAAATTCTAAGAGTTTTTTTTTATAGTTTTAAGGTAAGTATTAACTTGAAACACAGTTATTAAAATTATTATTTTTTTTTTTTTGTTAATTTGCCTTTATTTGAGTTATATACATACCTTTGGGGGTATTTATTTAATTTCAATGAATTGTTATAAGTTACTAAATGTCATTGTAAGTAATTATAAGCTTTGTGAAAGTAAATTATTACATTATTTAATCTGTGAAAAAGGTATGTTAATTAAATATTTTTTTAAGCAACCAAAATAATAAAATATAGTAATTGGCATAGATTTTTCTGAAAAATATGGCTTTATACTTATTTATCAGTGTTGTATGTTATGTAAAGAAAATATAAGCTGATTTTACGTATTTCTTCCATTGGCATAAAAACGGTCTACCAATTTATTTCAAATCAGAAGATGTCACCAAATGCAGCAATATGCAACCATCCCTACATATTGTCCGAAACAATGGCAAAATTTGTGTGTGTGTGGCAATGTCTTTTTATTTAGGGAAATTGATCAACAGAGTATTTACCTTTTTTCCTCCATAATTTTTGACTTAAAATAATATGATTTTCTTATTATTGTATAAATGTTTTACTTCATTAGTTTTGTTACCAATTTTTGGATCATTTTTCATTTGTTTATTAATATTCTTTAAAAAAAATCATGAATAACTTTCCTCTCACGGATACATATATATATATATTTATGGTGTTTTGTTAAAAGAAATAAAACATTTTTGTGTTGAAAGACATTTTTTTAAAAGAATATTTGCAGTCTTGAGTTTTGTTATTTGTGTGTCTGCTTTCAACTGTCTGATATATTTATGTTGCAGGTGGTAATAGCAGCTTTATATTATAATCCAATCCTTCTATATGAAACTTTAGAAAAAATCTTTGTGCCTAATTCAACAGATGCCATAACTACACACTTCATCTCACAGTGGATTCATGACACAGATTGTTTTCTTGGGTAAAAATTTGTTAATTTTCTTGTTTAAAAATTAACTGATCAGATTTTTAGCATTTGTACACTGACAATTTCAAGTTTATGATTTATGAAATTTTGAACATTCTTTGTTTAATTCAGTAAAAGAACATCTTGTGAATATACAGAATTCTGTGGATGTAGCATCTGTATAATAATTCTCTTTGAAATTTTTTTTTTTTAAATCTTTTCAGTCTATTTTTTGTATTTTAAATAAGTGAAAGCTCTTTGAAATTTTAGTCTTGCTGATTTTTGTCATTAATAAATGTTGCAAAATATTTTTTGTAACTTCAGTTATTAACTTGTTTAGGCATATGGTTGGGCATGCTCAACTTGCAAGATTAAGTAAATTTGGTACTTGTTTATTGTCACTACCATGTAAATGATTTTTCCTGGGAAGTGGTTGATGAATGATGATTTCATTCAGTAAACATTCATTACATACATACATGTTTGTAGAGTGTTATATTTTAAGTTTTAGGGGGGGGGGGGGTTCCCATGTACTTTTTAAAAATTGTACATTTCTAACTGTGTTCTGTAATTTATTTTTGGATGAAAAATCTCACAATATGCAATAGATTTAAGAATATCAATGTGTATAAATCATAAGGGTGTGATAAAAAGCAGGCTCCTGTTTTGTTTGTTATTTGCATTTCTGAAATCCCTATTTTCTGAAATATAAATTCATCTAAAATGATTTTATAAATTTGCACTTTTAAGTTAAAATGATGTACAAAGTTATGTTATATTCTTTTATTGTCGAATCTCTTAGCATTGTTATGGATTATAATAGATGGTGGGAAATATTTGTATTTATATATATTCGTTGAAACTCGGAAACCAAACACAAATTGGAAATTCTTGTTTGTTATTGTTATGAAACCATGGAATTGAATTATCAGAATTTAGTGCATTTCTTAGTTTTGGCAAGAAAGCTTTCAGGAATGCTTAAAGTTATCTTTTAAAATTGTTCATATGCTTGTATGCTTTCTAAACTGTTTACGAGAAATAAAATCTGACACGAAATTTAATGGGTGAAAACATTTTTTAACTTTTTGTGTTTGTATTTAATGGTACTTTTCTTTTATCCAGGTTACATGACAGAAAGATGTGTGTTGTAGGTATGTGCTCTCTTATTTCAACTCCTTCCCTTAGATCTAAAGTGAATAATGAAGTTGTGCAAAAGGTGGTGCCTTCTATGTTGCTCCTTTTTGATGGACTCAAAAGAGCCTATGCATGTGAGTTTACTCTTTTTATTCAAAGGAATGTATTTTAGACAGTTGACATTACTCTGAATTTTATTTTTAGACCATTTAGAGGCATTTTCTTTATGTCTGTGTTTGTTTCATTTTCTTATGTATTAGATAAAGCTCAAGAGGAAGAAGGAGAGTCAGATGATGAAGATGAAGAGGATTATGATCCAGGTATAATTTTTTATGTGACAAATCAAAAACAAAGTTGTTTTTTGAACTAATTACCTTAAAAGTATATTCTTTCAATTAGTGGCAGTTGTATGATTTGGAGTACTATTTTGTCATATGACAGAATGCCAGCAAAACATTCCCCAGACCATAATGCTCTAGCCTGGACTGTGGCTGGTGTTTGCTTTTAAAGGTTTCACGCCGTATGCGCCAACGTCCATCTGTCCAATGGACTAAATTCATGTGACGTCATAGTCACATGATAACTGAACCACGCGTTTCCAGCCAATTAGTTCATGTGCTTCACTATTCCCAACTTTTGCTTTTTGCAGGAACTTTCTTTTAGAAAGTACATATTTGTCAAAGATATAATAATGCACAGAGTTAAACAAAATGCACTTAATTTAAAAGTATTCGTATAGTGTAAGTGTTTTTTTTTTTAAAATTTTGAAAACAGTTTGAAGACTTTTAGCACGTGAACTCTTTATCCAATCATCAAATTTTAAATGTTATCTAAACTTTACTAGTTGAACAACTTAATATGTCAATTTTTAATCAATGGGAAACACGTGATTGCCGTTATCATGTGACCATCATGAATTTAGTCCATTGAGCATATAATGTGATTCATCAGAAAATCAGTGGACGTCCAATTACGGTACTGGTATGCAAATTCCAGCCTTTGTTGCCGATGAACAGCAGTCAGCCTATGTGCATGAACCAGATATCTCCTTCCAATGCCCAGACACCACAATGTTCACTGAACAGTACTTTGGGAGACATTGTTAGTAGTCCCTTGGTTCAATTGCTTGGATGGTCGGTTGTTCAATGGTAACACGTCTATTTGCCCGAGTGCATCTCTAGAGCCGTTTTTCACCTGTGTCATCTATGACCTGTGGTGCACCACGTTGCTAATTTTTGACATGCACAGTATACTTTTACCATGGCGGCATGCAAACAGTTCAACAGTTGTTTCAGAAATACTTCCACTCTTGACCCGAAAGCCAATGATGATGCCCTTTTGGACGTCAGATAAATCGCTCCTTTTCTACATTATGCCAATGATTGCAATGTTTTCCAAAGCCCTCACATGCCCTTTGTATATGCTCAACTGCACTGTGCTGCCTTCTGTAATTGGTTATTTAATGTTGAAAGTACATGGTGGTCTCATTAATGTAACTGGACTGAGTATATAAGAAATTTCAGAAAAAAACAGATTGTCTCATTAGTAACACTTTTATTCTGTTGAATTTTTCCTCAGTCCTTTAGTTAGAACTGAAGCCTTATTGTACTTCATCTTAAACATTCGTTCATCTTCCATTAAGCATGTTAACACTGAAGCTTCATTCATAACTTTTCCTTTTATTTTTTTCATAAATTTCTAGAGGACAAACATGTTACATTCAGAAAGTGTATTACTTCAGACTTGGAGAATTGTTAATTTTGTTGCAAGAAAGGCACTAAAAGACCTCAGCTACTTGCTAGTGGGAAGGTTAATGACATAGCAGAGGTAATGGGAGAATTGTACTGCATATAAGAATAAAGCATTCTTTATTTTTAGAATGACCCTCATGTCTTTAAGATCTCTCCCCATTCAGACAGCAAGTTGGATTTAAAATCTATGTAAATTTGTAAGAATATTTTGTATTAGTATTGTAAAAAAGCCTACAAATTCTGTTAATGTACAGATTTTTATTTCAAATATGTTTCTTTAAAATAAACAGTTATATTTTAAAACTAATGACTTGTATATGTGTGTTTAATTTAACAGATGTTCTAGGAAGTGATGAGGATGATGTAAATGAGGAATATCCCGAATTGAGTAAAGTCTCACGTGAGATAAAGAAAAAATCACCCTTCCCTGTCACATCATCAAGTATTGTGGATGATGATGAAGCAACAGATGATGAGGAATATGAAGAAGCGGAGGAAACAGCCCTTGAAGGATACACCACTCCTCTTGACGATGATGAAACAACCATAGACGAATATATTATTTTCAAGGAGGTCATGAATGGTACTAGTTCTTTCTTTGAATTTAACAATGTCTTGCCCAGCCCTTCCCATTATCCTTGGGCTTGTAATTAAAGTGATTGTAAATTTCTAACTATTAAAAAACTGCCTTTTAAATCATTTTAGTACAATGCTAATAATCCTATTATGGTTTATTTGTAGATTTTGTTTTATGTGTATACAGTATAAAATACTTCTTTGAGGCGACCTGATCAAGACAGTTTGCTATTACTTATTTTTAAATTATTGTTCCTTATTATAAATTTTTAATTAACTTAAAAGTTTAAATAATTTTAATAGCTCCCTTAAATGCTTGTTATAATAAAAGAGAAAGAAAACCATCTAGAGCACATGCTTATGTAGTTTTTTTTATTATTGTTATTGATTCGCACACTTTATGTATTTTTGACAATATTTTACATCAATATCACTCACTCCTAAAATATAAAGGAAGTAAAACATCTACTTTGAAAAAAACTAATTTTTTTTAAAATTTAAGTAGTAGTACATAATCGGGTATATAAAACAAATATATCAGTTTCAGTTACATATATATTTGTAATATATTTATATAATTAACGAAATTATAAAAAAGTTGAATGGTTGAGAGCCTGATGATTTCATACAAATTGTATGAATTGTTTTGTCATATTGTAACAGAAATGGTGACTCATCGATTTTGTTCTGTGAAAGAAAAAACAAAAGCTCGATAGTTGATTTTATTTTATAATCCTTATCAACTACATTTTGAAGTAATTCATTTGGTACTTTAAAATACATGGATAGACATAGCACCCCTCTCCCTCTTCAAAATTCTTTTTAAATTCTTGTGCTATTTTTATGATACATGTTTTATTTTTTCCCTTTCATTCAGAATATATGTATTCCACAAAAGGATTCATTCTGTGAGTAATGGTGTAATAATGTGTGTTCTTTGTGCAAAAATTGATCCTTTGCATCCATTTTAAAAATAAATTTAAAATATGCCTATTTAAGAAGAAACTTTTTTTATATATTTTGAAATACCTGCAGAAGTGTAATGTATTATTATTATCTGCATAATAACTTTTTTATGAAACATTTCAATTTGCACACTATGTAATTATACTGATTAATGAAAAGTAATTATACTGATCAATGAAAAGTAATTATACTGATAAACAAGAATTTTCTTGAGGAATTCTTGTTGAATTCAACTTATATGCCTTTATTGCAAATTTAAACTAATGTTGGATATTTTTTATTAAATTTTTAAAATGGCAATTTCTTAAAGTATTTTCAACTTTAAAGTTGAAAAATATACATGTTTGAATGAAGTATAGAATATTATTGAGAATATTTCATTCTTCTATGTTGATAAAAAAAATCCCCATTTCTTCACAAATTTGCTCAATTTTCTTAGAATTTTCCACTGTTTTAATAATTGGATATCTACTACTACTTAACCTCCTTTTGTTAGTAATGGCACTACTCATTTTTTTTCCTAGTAAATCCCATTAATTACTTTTCTACAACTAATGCAAGCACCTAGCAGTCTGTATGATAGGTGCATATCACATTTCATATGTGGAAAGAGTGAATAGGAAGGGGGAGCAGTGCAAATGACAATTAAATTAACTGTTTTCTTTGAAAGTGATGTGGGAGATGTTTTAGTTTTGCTAATTACGAAAGTTAAGTTTACATCCCGCACATCAAGAATGAGCGATGACTTTTTGCTATAAAAAGCAAGCATCTTTTATTTTCTACAACAATGAAATGATAGTCAACAAATTCACAGAAAACTGATTTTTTAATGCACTCAGCTTGCGTGCTTGATCATAATTAATTGTTTGGTATTTCCGGTGCAGAGTTATTTTAATGGCTTTGCAAATAGTCATTTTGATGAAAGCAGGATCGCCATAGTATTGCCCTCTCTAGTAGTGCAGCTGGCACTGGAGTTAGAGGTAACAAGAGTTAAAGCAAACCCGTCAGCCAGATCTGGTCAAATAAGGTAGTGGAGTAGAATTTGTAGGTGACACAGGATTTGGTGGAGAAGGATCAGGTAATGGCTTTGTTGAAGTCGGAACTGCAACTGGTGGCGGTGAAATTGTTGGTGCAGATGAATGGCGAGAGTTCTCGAAGAATGCAGGTTTTAAGCGATCAGTGTTGATCGTGGACTGTTTGCCGTTCTTTTCAATTGGGAACATTTTATCAACTTACGGATCAGAAGGTACCGAGTTCTAATCTTCTTCAGTGGTGTAGGTCCATTTTATTTTATATTTGAGATATTTACCACATTCAAAGTAATTATATTTGTAATTTCATTAACTTAAATTTATATTAACAAAATGATAAAAATTGTGAAAGATTTTTTTTGAAGATCTATTCGTAAATAAAAAGCTCACAGCAGATTGCATTCAATGTTGCTATTATCTAACTTTTTTTATCAAAAATGGATTTACACCACTTTTAAAGAAAATGACTGAATGACTGTGAATTTCTTTCAAAATTTCTAAGAAACACAGTGAAGATTGTAGAAAAAAAGGGGTAAGAGTGACAAAAAAAAAACAGGTTAAAAGACCTATGTGCATCATAAGTTACATAATAAACACAGAGTTGACCTGTTTGATAACTACACAGTAGCTTATTTTATTTCAATTGAATGGAAAAAATGGCATCTACCTTTAACAGCTTTAAAACTGCATTTGCTGCTTCATGGAAGCTCAGTTGGCTTAGTGATAATCGTCTGTACTTGTTTGATTTTCAAAGACATAGTTTTCTATATGGGACTTTCTGTTTCAGCCTTGTAGAAAACTAAGTGTTCTGTAAGTTAAAAAAGGTTTGCTAAAACTTAAAAATTAATGTGTTAAAATTTAAAAAATCTTGCTTAGGAGATGCCAACTAAAAACTTGGGCAACTAAATGTAATAACTTGTACAAAAAATGTTACATTGAATATATGCTAACAAAGGGAGGGCAACGTCATGGGAAATTCACTTGAGGACGAAAATTTTTGTATAAGTAGTGTTTGTTTAGATTGTTTAGCCCTCAATGTAATTGCACAGTTAATTTGAAGAAATATTAATACTTGGCTTATATACAAATAAGTTAAAATAAGCTCCATTGGCACAGTGGCTTAGGTACCACCCAGTCAGATAGGATTTTTGTAATTAATTTATAAAATATTGAAATATAAAATTAATTTAATAAATTTATTATATAAAAAATATTTAATAAGCCATTTTTTTATTAAAAAAAAACTTAATTGTAAAAATAGTGAAATGAATTGAAAAAATAAACAGTTGATTACTTGTGGTACATACCATTATGCATGTATGGAGTTTGATTAAACTTAGTTGTGTATAAGATGAGTATATTTCCATGTCATTATGGGATACTTTCTTTCTAAGTATGTTGTGGATTGTTCCATTGTCTTACATTTAAGACAGCTTGTATTGGTTAAACCAAGGATACTCAACCTTTTTTTCTCACCGATCCGCATACACAGACAGGTATTTCATGTGGGCTGCAACATGAAGATAATGGAAAAAACACACTATAAAACCAAAGCAACATTGGACCAAGAAAAATTCATCAAAATATTAAAGCTCATTTTTGACTTTTATTTTAATACTATATTAATCTTTCCATTAAACATTCAAAAAAATATTTACTTTTTTGCATTTTGTACTGAGTTATGGAGTAGTTTCCATTTTCTTTATCTATCACCAAACCTCTTGATTGATATAATTTCCCGCTAATTTTTTAGTAAATTGTTTTCCAATAACTGAGGGCCACACTGAATTAAACTAATAATATTTAAGTTATTTTTATTTTGCATGCATACATAGGTTTAGGCATTTGTTTTTCAAAATATTTTTCTCTCCTGTTTTTCTATTAATTTTCTCCAATAGAGGTTAATGCTTAACTTCTATAAAGCATAAAAATATGAAAATAATTCACATTTCAAGTCATAATTTGTGAATATATATTTGTAGTATTTTCACTAAAATCAGCATGGTACAAGGACATTTTTTAAAATTTTTATCTGGTTAGTCATTAAAGAAACCTTTATATTTTATTGATTAAACACACACATAGCTAAAAGCAGTAATAGAAATACAGTTTGAAAACATGACAATGGACAAAAGCATTCTTCCTCCACGTTCCAGAGATCTCCACTCCTTTACAGAATTTTCTCATTTTTTAAATCTTATGATTTAGAGATTTTAGTATGCTGATTGATCAATTTCAGTACTCACCCAATACTGTATATCACAATAAAATGTGTTAGCATGGTATTTTTTTGAGGAGATGAATTTGTGTTTAAAATGATATTTCCCATTAGGCAGGTAAGTGAAAAGAATTATCATATGCTTTCTTGGAAGGTTCAAGACCATCAAAAATTAAAGAAAATCCTTTGAAAGAAAGTTTAAATAACATATATGTGTGTGTGTGTCTTACATTTATTAGTACTTTCTTGTGTGTAGCTGTTTTATTTTATTATTGTTGCCTGACTACATTTTTTTAATTGGGATTTAGTGTTTGTTTTTGGTTAACTTGTAGTAAATTTTATGATTTCTCTTTTAAAAAAAAACTTTTTAAAGGAAGATTTATTTTTTATTTAAAAAAAAAATTAAGTGTGAGTTTGATTCATTTGCTTGTTTTATTTACAGGTCTAAAAACAACTGATCCCAATTGGTATAACATCCTTACATCACATTTGACTGCTGAGCAGCAAAGAGCTTTTGAAGAGGTTATGGTCCTAGCTGATCAGAGGAAAGCAGCCGCTGGTAAGATCCATTCTCTGGATGCATTTTTCAAATGATATACATTCTACTTTTCACTGTAAAATTGCAGTTTTTAATATTAATATGAATTACTTCCTTACAGGCAATCTCCCCCCTCCCCAATTTGCAGTCTTTTCGAGTTAATTAGAAATATTTTGTATATTAGGAAAAACAAACTTTTTAAGTAGTTCCATTCCATATAAAAGGCATTAAATTGTTTTGTGGTTGTGTGTGTTGTTTGTGGAACAGGTGCATATATCAAAATTATCTAATCAACTAAAAGTTTTTAAATCAAAATATGTAATATTCATTATACTTAAATGAGAATTATGTTCATATGGAATATACGTAGTACGGTCCAGAAATTTGGGGACAGCGGCCATTGCTGATGATGAAAGCAAGTGTCTAAAGTTAAACCACTTAAAACGGATTCTCCCAACTCTCCCCTACTTGACCAGGTTGTTTTAATCCATGTCATGTGACCCAATCGTACACACAGCTGTTATCTTTCGAAACTAGTTAGTTTTTCTCTGCAATGTAAGAAAGATGACTTTTCTTGAACGGCATTGAACATTAAATTCTGTCAGCGCTTAGGTAAATAATCAATGGAGGCTTTGGAAATGCTAAGTAAGGTGTATGGTGAATCTACCATGGCGCGATCCAAAGTTTAGGAGTTGCATCTGCATTTTAAAGAGGGCAGAAAATCCATCGAAGACAATGAACAAGTTGGACGACCTTCACAGAACGCGTAAATATTTGCTTTGGTCTCTGAATGTGTTGAAAAAGATCATCTCCAAACATTTGCACAAATCACTGAGGCTACACACTTCTTGAAGACGTTTTGGGGAATCCATTCGACTTAAATGGCCTCAGTTCTGGCTGAGTGATGACGGGTACCATCTGCATGACAACGTTCCAGCACATTGATCCAATTGGTAAAAGAGCTCCCATCCAAAATTCGCACTAATGTGCTTCCACATCCCACTATTTACCAAAATTAGCCCTGTGTGACTTTTACCTGTTTCCATCAATGAAAAAAACATTTACAGGGGTGCTGTTCTGTGTCATCAGATGAAGTGAAAGCAGCATCGAAAGAAGGACTTAAGGAAAATTGCAAAAAATTGCTTGCAGCTGTGCCTCCAAAAGTTATATGAATGCTGGCAGTAGTGTATCATTGCCGAAGAGGACTACTTTAAAGGAGGGATATGCTTCAGTGCTGTGACCTATTCATGGTAAGGTTTTCTGCACCTTGTTCCCGAACTTTTGGATCATACTACGGACAAGTTACTTCATTGTAAAATTTTTGTATTTAATATTGTGTCATCCCCCTCCCCTCCTTTCTGGTTTTATTTTTATTTTAAAATGAAAATAAAAAATTGAGGTTGGATAATTCATTTGCTTAAGGCTGTTTTCACAAAACTAAGCAGATTTCTGATGGAAAATACACCTTATTGCATTTGTGGAAAAAATACCTATAATGAACAGTGTTGTAGCTAGTCCTGAGAGGACACTGTATCAAAATTCTTTGAGACCCCTTAACATTTTAGGATGATTTACTTATACATGTTGAGTTCCCGGTAGCTTGGAGGCCCTGTATCATTGATACAGTGGTAGCTAAGCCCCTGATAATGGAGAGGTAACAACTCCTATGTAGGAAAGTACTCAGTATTTCTCACATAGCTATGAACATTTTAATTCCAGTCAAAACATTGTGTTTTTGTGAAATATATTTTTCAATGTTAGTGGCTACAAAAACAAAGTATTAAAAAAAATTAAATCAAAATATGTAATACGATTGAATTTAATCTCAATAGACATAGACTTCAACAGTTAATGCGGGGGGAAAAAAGCAAGCATATATCACAGTTACAAAACATAATACATGGGTAGTTGACACTTGGATCACAAATTAATTTTATTAATGAGGGTAATAGTAAATACAATACTTTTTTAATTGCCTTTATATAAAGTACCTATAACATGTTGATCTACTTAAAATATTATTATTATTAAGTATGTGTGTGGAATGGAGTACCTTGAAAATACTGGAACTAATTTGATATAGGGGGTAATCGCGCGCCAAGTGCTGCTTGTTGCTGGATTGGAATCCAATATGGCGACCTAGCGGTACTTTAATGATACACAATAATTTTAAAGAATTGTTTTGAAATGTATTTCAAATAAAGGATATAGGCAGAGATTGAGAATAACCTAAATAAATCAATAAAGAATATCAATAATATGTAATAAAAAGTAATATAAAGTATATTATTTTATCGTAATTATATATAATATTCATATAGTACAATTTAATAACAATTGTTAGAAATAATAATCATATAATATAATTTAACAGTAATTATAAAAAAGAATAATTCGAATCATCGAATTGTAAATAAATAAAAATAATGCATAAGATTACTCGTATTATGTAATTATAAATAAGTAACATAAGAATAGCTATAAATAAACAGCAAAAATAGTTATAAATAAATAACAAAATATGTAATAATATTTATAAATAAATGTTAAAAGAAACAATTATAAATAACGAATATTATATGATTATTATGCATAGTAATAATTCCATTTTTGTATTACATAATGTATGTTAAAATTAATTAAGAATTCTAATTACAAAATAGTGAAAGCTTGCAATATGAAACTTGCACTGCAAGTTCCTTCAACGAATTTCATCAAATAAAGAACGTAAAAAAAAACCATTTTTAAAACATAAAATAAAACGAAAATAAACGATTTATAGCAATAATTAAAAGCACAACACTTATTCTTCTAAGAAAAAAATATTCTAGTACTCACTCATTTTAGAAATATCCATATTCGAAAATAGCAGAGAATTAAACAGAAGATGCAAACAATAGAAAAGTTACACTGAAAATGGTTAAATTTGTACAGAAATTAGAAATTTTTATTAAAGTCGTCTGAAATTAATAGGGTTACAGCGGGGAAAAACCAATAAAAGTTATTTCTAATATATGTTATCCCCATGGCAACCACATCGACAGATGATAGAAATATTAAGGTAACCATATTGTAACGTTATCGCTCATCTTGGCGAACATAAACAACAACTTGACGCTATTTCCCCTGATATCAAACTAGCACCAAAATACTTTTCAGATCTCGGGGTTCTACAAAAACATTCCATGAGGAAAAATTTTGAAGACCACTGATGTAAAGGGACATCTCATTTAACATTACAGTATAGGGGAAAAAATGTGAAACATTTTTTTCCCCAGAAAAATTGGGTAAACTCAGATAAAAATGAGTAGTATGATGAAGTATCCTGCTTTCTATAGGATAGTGAAGCTAGAATGTAGTATTTATGGTGGAATAATTTTATTTGAAAAAGTTTTCCAAACCTGGGACCTATTCCTTAACATTGCGCCAAAGACAGCCTTAAGTTTGTCTGATCACTTCTAAACTAGATGCATGCACAGCTTCTATGACTGCTATGATAATTTACTTAAAAAATAATCACATATGCTACACGTCTTTTCAACACTATGGCGCTCTGTGCCTATCGTAAATACTGACCCTCTTCAATATGTTCCAGTATGTAAGAAATGACACAGCATTTTATAAGTAATATATGAAATCGTAAAATTTTGCCCCCTAAGATAAATGTTATTTAGAGAAATTTTTTTTTATGCCCATTCCCTCTTTTTATTTATAAAACTATCATTTTTATACCTGGTGTATAACCTACACCCATGAATTTCAATTTTATTTCTTGCATTAAAAGTGAACGTTATATGCCAGATTTTACAGTACTTTAAAAACGGGGGGAAATCTTGCAAAAATATTTTTATACCAGGAAGTTAGTGTAGTTTTGAAATAATCCTGATTAACTTCAATGAAAATATAAAATAAAATTGTTTTAAATGTGTAAAAAATGTTGTGTTTTATACATGTAATTAAACTGTCAAAAGAGAAAAGCAAACATTTTTATTAAAGTATATTTTTTATTTTCAGTATACCTATTGTCTATGCATCGTGAAATAGTAAATCACTTGAAAAATTTGTGTGTAGAATTTTTTTTTTAAATCAGTTTTACAGAAAAGTACTTGACATTATGGCAGCTCCTTCTTGGATTAGATATAGTGTGCCCACTTCATAAACCTATGGCCCCTCCATCCGGGTTTAATCCTGGCTGGAGTCTAGATTTTCTGAATGTGAAAATCGTATGCATGTATGTCGTGATTATGTGGCATGTGAAAGATTCCTTAAGTATCAATTTGGCTCTGGTACTTTTGGCAAAATTTAAAGCATTTCAAAAAAATTTACTCTTCAACAAAACCTCAAAGAAACAAACTGTTAAAAGTTTCACCAAGAATAAATTCCGAGAGATTGAAAGAAACAAGAAACAATTTACCCCCCTCCCCCCATAAGAATTTCAGCCATAAAACACATATCTAAGCAGGAATAGTAGCAGAAAATGTGTACATAACAAAATACTGTGGATAAAATTCATTTGCTGAAAGTGTACTAGGTTTGAAGAAAATTGTCACAGTCACTATGAAAATGTGCATGCATCTAGTTTAGCCAAAGCCTAATCTAATTTTATATGTTAAAAACCTATCATCTAAAAAATTTTATAAAATGTTTTTTTTTTTCCCTTTTATTTTTAGAATCAAAAAGGATAGAGAAGAGTGGTGGTTATGTTTTTCAAAATCAGACTGTTCCTACCTCCTTCAATTTTGGTGGCACTCCCCTTTCCTAGGCCAAATGAAAATCTATATTTAAATTGTATAAATAATAAATAAAAAAAAAACTTGGGCAAGAAAAAAAAATATTGTTGCTCCCTCCTCTTGCTGCACTTGACTCATCTCATTTTTTTTCCCCCTGTAATTGCTCTGCTGCAACAAATTTTGTGTAAATACGTACAAGAAAAGTCAAGTATGATGATCATTCTCTCCCCATATGCCTTGCCTCATTGGACCTTATTTCCTAGTGAATTTCATGCAAAAAAAAAAACTCTAAATTGGAAGGTCAGTTTTTCTTTTTCAGTATTCCCATGGCAAATGTTCTGCATAGATTCCTATTTCATGTACTTGGATTTTTCTGAGGTCCTTCCAGATCGATTTGCAACCACAGTGGTCTCATTGAGTCATTTTTTTACTTGGTGTATGCTCCTCAAGTTGCTTTCAAGCTGAAGATAACTTCTACTTTGAAGTTGTTGGAGGAGGGATTCAATCTACTCCTTTTTCTGCCGCAGTGTAAAAATATTTGTGACTGGCAGAACATCCACTCCCTTATTGTTCTGTAAGGACAAATACTCTGAAAGAAAACATTGCCTTAGGTATTTTAGAGCAATTAACTGTTCACCGAATGTGCCATTTTCAGGTTTAAATAAAATACTACTCCCACTTTCCACCATATTTTCCTTGTATTTTTAGTAGTTCTAATGCGATACTTTTCATTCATTAAGAATTAGCATTTTTTTATCATTCAGTAGGCTTTTAAAACAATCTCCCCTGTTTTTTTTGTTTTTTTTAATGTTTTGCATATTAATCATAGTTAAAAAAATCATGTTTTGAAAAGTAATTTTATATTTGATGTATATTTTATTTTATTTTTGTTTTTCTGCTGTTTGAATTAAATTCTCATTCTGTAGGTTGATGGGGAGAGGAAGGTTGTTGAGTTTTTGTTATCTATTTATTATATGTTTTTTTGTATGTGTTTTGTTTTTGCAAGAAATATGACTTTATCATACAAGTTGCAGCTTTTATTATTTTTTTAAATTAAATTCTGTTTAGGTAATAAATTTTGTGCAATTTAAAAATAAGCAGAAGTTTTATTTTTAACCTACAGATTAATGTATTTTAACTAAGTCTTCAATAATGACAAGTGCAAATGAATAAGCCCAGTAGTAATTGTGCATGGACAATATACTTATAAAATCTAACATAATGACCTTTAATGTGTACAGTTGTGGTTTTCCAATTGCATGTGCTTGTAATATTCCTTTCAAAAATTGTTGAATATATTTACAGTTGTGAGTAATTAAATAATTTTTGTGTTTTCTAGTGTGAAAAACAATGCAATTTATGTTTTGTGAGATTTGTTAAAATTACTGCAGATTTTATGATAAGAAATATTCAAATGTATGTTAAATTTAAGAAAGAAGAACATTCTTTTATTATTCATATCCTTGTATTTCTTAAAATGAGTTTTAGACTAAGTTGTTATAATTTTTCTTATTTTTGTAGTAACAATAGTTTAATTTTTAAGTGAGTTTTCTCCCAGTGTATTTAAAAATGTCAATCGATGTGGTTTGTGATAAAGATAACTATTGTACAGAATAAAATAAGTGCTAGCATTAAATATTTTTGTATCAACCTTATAACAGTGTTCTTTTATATTTGTTGAATTAAAAAACTGGCTCTCTCTCAAAAAACATTTCCATTTTCACCCTTTGAAAATTTTCTTGTTATCTAAAAAATTTAATTCCTCTTACATTTTTATTAATTTCAAGGTACTGAATTTTTCTCATTTTGAGATGTTTTTTAAAATTTGGCATTACATAAAGAATGTCTTGAATAAGTACTTTTGTAAAAGGTTGGAAATATTGTGCTTAATAATAATCGTTTTTTCTCCTTCTGTACCAACATTAATTAATAGCATAAATGTTCCAACATTTATGTGTTTATATGCTCTAAAGGCCTTAAAAAAATATTTAACCAAAGAAATTACATACTAATGTATCCAAAATGCAATTATTATATATAAATTTTGTCTGTAAGTTAAAAAAAAAAAATTTATTTAATTTGTAATTTGTTAGTAGCATTAAATGAAACATAATTGAATTTATTTGAGAAGAAATTTAGCAGTTTTATAAAATTTACAGTCTAAAAAAATGTAAATAATATTATAGGATTTCAGTACCTGTGATTTTTTATCAATGTTTAATCTAGTTTGCAATATGAAGTAAAATCCAAATGTTCTCTTGAGAAACTGAGAACAAAAAGAAGACTTCATGAAGCTGACGGGATTTTTATTTAAATTCTCTCCCTGCAAATCATTGAATTGTGTTATTTTGCTTGTATGTAGGCTGTTCAATAAATAATATGACTTATTTTACTGCCATGAAACTATTCATCAGAATATTAATTACTGAGACATAAGAAAAGTTTGCATTAACAAAAGCTACCGATAAATGGCGTGTACAGATTCATGTTCTCGAGTATCGCGTGCTCGAACTGAAGCGTGTTTGCGGCCACCTACGAGATGTGGCCAGTTGTCGAAATGGAAGCAAATCAGCATCGGAGACCTTTAATATGATTAAAGACTGAAACAAGATGGCGACAATATTTTTAAATGCTTCATCACAGCAGACAAAGCTTGGTTGTATCACTGATCCAACCATAAAACAAAGCAGTGAACGGAAACATCCATCTTCATCTACCCCAAAAAAAGCAAAAACTGTGAGATTGGCTGGTAAAGTTATGATCATAATTTTTTTTTTATTATAAAGGAATTGTGTAACATACTGTCGAACCCTGTACTACCATAAATGGCTTGTACTATGCAAATGTCCTGTGAACAGTGATACAGCACGTTAAAAGGAAACGTCCATTGCTCCTAAATGGCTTCCTATTGCACCATGACAGTCCCCGACCACATAATGCTTGTTGTGTACTGAATGTTTCACAGCAGAACAACGTAGAGATTTTACCACATCCTCCATACAGTCCTGATAAAACTCCATGTGATTTTTGGCTGTTTCCTCAACTTAAGAAATCATTACGAGGCAAACGTTTTGCAAGCAGCAAAGCCTGTGTAAAGGCTACGGAGGCAATTTTGATAAAGCTCCCACAAAATGGACTTTTACCTGTTTTTAAGAAGTGGACAGAACGTTGGGATAAATGTATTACGTGCCACGGAAGTTATTTTGTAAAAGACCATGTAAATGAAGACAATTAAATGTATTCCTTTTTTTTTTTTTTTTTTTTTTTTTTAATATTCTTATTACTTATTGAACAGCCCTTGTTGTGCCATTTCAGAGCTTTTACTCATTGTGAAAGTGGATTGTCTTCAGCTTCTCAAAATGTTGGTCAACAAATTACATTTTAACTCAACTTTAATGTAGCAATAGTTTAGTACATATTAAATTTCAAACCTTCCCTTAAGGGGACATGGTACGATTTACGCAAAAAATTTTAATTTAAGGATTTTTAATATTTTTTTGGTTGCCTCCTATGTATGTATACTATGTTAAACATATTGTGTGCTCAAAATTTCATAAAAAGCCATGTAATTTTTTAAGGAAAAAACTTGAAATTTTTGAAGTGATTTTAAAATGTTTCTCCTACAAAAATTGATGTACACGCATGGAATTTGATTTACAACTACGTCAAACAATGTATAATAAAAGTTGGTATGGGTTTTGTGTTAACGTGATTGGTATTCTTACAATACTTCTTTTTATGAATGTTTATTGAAAATTCCTTAAAAAATGTATAAATTCTGAGTTTAATTATTTTTAAAAAAATAATTATTGCTTTGATTTGCATACCAACTTTTGTTACATGTACTATTGGGAATAGGTAAAAAAATTTTCAAAGCATTAGGTGCAATAGAAAAAAAGCCTTAGCATTTTAATATAAGACAAAATAGTTATTTTATCTTTCCGAGATACAGCAGTTTAAAGTTTTGATTTGCCATAGGGATGTGAATAAAAACGAACGTAAAAGCTATCATAATTTTGCGTTTTTTAAGTTTAGAGCTTTCAAATTTTGTGAGGTAATAGAGAAAAGTATATAAAGAAAAATTTAGGCTAAAAAAATTAAATTTGATTTTTTGACCGATTTTGGTCAATTGAATCGTACTGTGTCCCCTTAATACATAATGGGTATTTTTCCAATAAAAGAAATTCATAGGAAAATTGATCAAGTCTTAACACTTATTTTTTATACTCTTGTGTCCTACGGAAAATGATCATGGTTGCATTGTATTTATCAATTTACGTAGTCACCTTTTCTTTTCTTCATATTTATAATTCATACGCAGAATAGTACTGTATAATTAAATAACTGGAAACAATTATAGAACTGAGGAATTATACAACGATTTATTGAGGGAATGTGCAAAACTATTATTTTAGTAAAAAGTTTTGTGGTCCAATGATAATGAATATCAATTAATACAACATTTTGGTGAATGACATTGTAAAATCGGCAAACAGTAATCCTTTTTGTAGTCAAAGAGCAAAATAAATAACAAACTTCTTGAGAATTTGGTTTGGCTGCTCTGCATAGTGTATATGTGCAAAACTAGATGAGTCTATTTAAGGTTGTTGTCATGTAATATGAAAGTATTGAATCCAAAATCATAACATTTCTTGTGACGAAGAAAAATACATTGACTTTGCTGTCATTTAGAGAGCTATGTATTTTAGAATGCTACTCCATTTGTGTACAATTCAATCCATTTTTCTGATGTAAAGTGTCATTACATGTTTTGTCTTCTTTTTTGTAATGTTTCATTAGTCTTAAAATGATTTAAAAAATGCATATTTTTAGAATGTTCCTAAATCTTAAGAATACTGAATAACAGTGGCGTTCATCGTAAATTTATGAAAACTTAAACAATTTTCTGCCTGTCAAGGTATTTTATGTTTGAGCCGAGGGAAAGATACCTTGATATATTAGCTGAAGATAACCTTAAAGATGCTTCAATATCCTACAAAAAAAATTTTTCCGTCTGTGAATCTTTCCTGTTGGATTAATTCTTGACTGCCACAAATACTCATGAAGAAAGTTAATGGAACAGATTCTAGAATATTTTCAGTACAAATATGCTATGCACATTTAATTCCAGGATGTTTCTTATTTAAAATTGCTATTTTATTGTTTAACTAGCTGGTATGGGTGAATTGAAAAATTAAACAATTCAGACTGAAGGATAAAAAAAATTTTAATGAGTTAATTTTACGTGAATTGTAAATTAAACAAAAAACCATGCTTGCTAAATTTTAAGTCTGGGGTATAATATCTGATAAAAAAGATTATTTTTTTTTACTTATAACGCCTCATAACTCTTGTGGGTCGATTTTTAAAAACACCTTCCTTCTGCTTAGCAAAAGTAACTCATTTTTACAAATTTTGTCTAATGAACGCTTAAAATAGTGCAAATAATTTCTGTCTGGATGTGTAATATGTTAATATTGCTTTCTAATGCATTTATTTTATGTTAAATAGCTTTTACCTGCGACTTCGTCCACCTGGAATTTAACAAAAAGTGTTTATTCAATTAGCAGAGTTTACGAAAACTTAATAATTATGTATTCCATGTGAAGAAATACTTATGCTATAAGTATAATGTAATTCTACTTTGTGAATCGATTTTTGTTTTTTGTTGATTTTTGGTTTTTTTTTTTGCATTAAATTTATTGAACAATCTCTATACAATATTAAATTTATCAATTTCAAAGAAAATAAAAAACTGAACGACGTTTAACATTATTTCTAATTATTACTTAACCCCTTCCAAGACCAGCTTGGGGAAATGCTTCTTTCAGGAGAAACACTTTCTGAAAGTATACGCACGCACGGAACCGGGCGAATTTCCCCGGTTAAGCCTAATTTCATTGGATATTGTTCACTATTTAATTTGGCTTTTGCGGAGCCCTAAATTTTTTTTCTAAAATGAAAGTAGCCTAAGTTATTCCTTATAACTTCAGCTATCTGCCAGTGAAAGTTCCGTCAAAATCGGTCCAGCCGTTTCAGAGATTAGCCGGAACAAACAGAGTGACAGGCAGACAAAATTTTTAAAAATTGATTTTTTGAAATAAGCATCGGATATACTTTTAAATGCATTTAGTGAAAAGCTGTTAATTTCAAATTACAAATAGACACTTCAGTTTTTGTATTTTTATAGATATATATAACATAGAAAAGGTACTCGACCTTTCTTTTTCCGTCGGGCCTCATACATATGACAACTATTTCACGAGGGCCACAACATGTGGATTAATGAGGGTGATACTGCTATAAGATCCATGGGCATTTAAAATGCGAAAAATTGCTCAAATGATTTAAATTTTTGGGGTTTTATTTTAAAACAAAATGAAACTGTCAAACTAAATTTGGAGAAAACAGGTTTGTTGAATTTTTGTACCCAGTTTGCATTCTACTGTCATAAAAACTTCCATGTACTTTGTTAATTTAATTTTTTTCCTTTGATATAGCCTAAGTAATTTTTGATTCAGATATTAATTTATCAAGTGCAAGATGGTAGCAAAGAGTTTTTACTGAAATCAGTATTATTTGCTTAAAATATTTAAGACTTGCTTGTGTATTTTTATTTCAGATACTTTTTGATTTTACCTTTTTAAAAAAAAATCTGATCAAATAACTGAATTTATCAAAGATTTCATTGGAATCATTTAAAAAACACTAATGATTTTGTATGTTTATCATTATATATAATGTAGCAAATTTTATAGGATGCTTTTGTTACTTCTGCATTTTATGTCATTCCCACTTACAAAACATTTTTTTGCTGATGCAAAGTTTTTTCTAAGAAAGCCCATTTATCTCGTCCTGAAAGGTCCTCAAGAAAAAGAACCATTGAAAGTTTGAGTGGTATAGCGGCAAGCAAAATTATATTTTTTAGTATAACATTTTCACAACAAATCACGTTATCGATACATGTTTGTTTTTCTCTACACAAAATGTTTCAAAACTATTAGAATCTTGACTAACATATTCTTTAGATATCTTTCACTTGGAAAACATGTGGCCGCGGTAGCCGAGTGGTATAGGTATCGGACCGTGGCTTGCCTTGTCACGAGTTCGATCCCAGTACCATTAAAGACCCGCCGTGTAGGGCAGCGATGCACGTTAAATCTGTCGAGAGCTGAAACGTCCTCCCGTTGGTCTGGTGTGGTAGTTAAGAGAGGGGGGTGCCAGCTCAGGTGTCGTCCACGTCACTTGACCATGGTTCAAAATGACGTGGTCCGTCGCCAAAAGCCCTCGTGTAGCTTAACAGTGCGACGTTAATATTCAATCACTTGGAAAACATGAGTTAATTAAAAATTAGTTTCACCCATAAATTGGTGGATACTATTTATCATTACAATTACTAACTGAAAAAAATTTATCTTGCAATTCATACCAGCATGACATCGATAGCAAAAATGATATGTTTGATCGATAGAATTTCTCGCTAAATTTTTAATGCATTGTTGTTAAATACAGTCGGACCTCTATATAACGAAGTCGCTAAATCCCGGAAAAAAGTTCATTATATAGAGGTTCATCTTTAGATATACTTTATAAAACAAATTTTAAAAACACTATATAGTAAAAGTAATTATTCACACCTCTTTTTAAATTGATATATGTTTATTTCATATATTTTGCCCATCTTTTTTTATGGGAAAAGAAAACAAAGAATTCACTGTATTTTCTGTAGAAAGAAAATAATTTTATACTAAAATTAATGCAATTTAAGGTCATTTTATAATTTAAAGCATACAAATAATATTAAACATGCATTATTTTATAATTAGAACATGGGGACACGGGACAACACTGAGGGTGAAAGAGGATATCGAAGATGTTTAATGAACTGGGCAATGGGGGTTAAAGGTTGCACTTCTTGGATGAAACATCCGGAATTCTATTGCTCTCGGCGAGTTAAGATTTTATAAAACCAGTTCATGATTTATGACCGCCACATAAAATGTGTTAACCCGTTCAGAACCATGATCATGCGTTTCTCCCTCCAGGGCTTACGGTATCACATATATGTGATTGAACTTTCCCTGCTCTAAGGCCCATGATCACACCGGGGTGATTTAAGTTTGGAAAGTTTTTATATTAATTTTTACAAGGCACAAGATGGCAGTTAAAGTCCTTTTTTTTTCGAATAATGTTTCTAAAAACTTTGAACTTCAATATGTGCTTTCGGGTCCGGGTTTTTTTTATAAATTAGACCAGGGATATTTATGAGTGTAAACAACTGCACATGTTTAGCTCTGTTGAGAGAATCGGACATTTAAAGGTTCGTGATTTACTGCGCTTTGGATTGCTGTTTATATATATTTCGACTAAGTTGGAAAAAGATTGAAAGCTTATTAGTTTATTGGGCATCACACACACAAGCATTCAATAATAGTTTTAATATTTATTTTGGATCAATTTGCTTACTGTATTTACGTAATACATATTGCCGACTAAAGTTAGCGGTCACTAATGTTGCTGTGCTGCACGGTCAAACAACATAATACACAAATCTCTCTCACAGCACCACTGCCGAGCTAATTCATGCTGTTACCTGTATGGTGCTCAAGGCCAATGACAGGCGAACTTTTAGCCCCTTGCTATGATGAATTTCGTGGGCCTCGTTCTGACTACGTCAGACAGGTGGCATTAGCCACAACAACATTTTATTTTTGGTTCGGATTTACAACAGTTATTTTTATTCTTAAAAACATTTAAAAAGCAGATATTCATACAAAAAACGCCATGACTCATTTTTAACGAAAAAGAATCGTTTGTTCTTATGTGTGACTCATTTTTAATTCAGTGAGAACAAACGATTATTTTTCGTATGATGTACACTGCGAAAAACCGGTATTCTGAACTGAGTACAAAATACTCACTTTTAAATACGTCACATACTCAAAATAGCTCCGATGCAAACATACTCAAATTTGAGAATAGCCCATTCTTATCTTTGGCAACGACTACGTACTCAAAATTGTAAACATCACATACTCATTTTTGAACCTGTTACTAGATCAAATTTGGGAATATAACAGCAAAATGAGTGCGTAATGTACTCATGTATGAGTTTTTATGGGTCAAATATGAGTATGTATCGTTTTTATTTCATGGTTTGTGTATCCAATACGAATTTTTAACTTACAAATATATATCAAATCAAATTTAAAGGGATCTAAATATGTGATACTTAAGTTGTAAATTTCATTTTTTCCATCTTATATATTATTTAATCTACATTTTACGAAGCTTTTACCACTTTACTTCGAAGATCTAAATTCTTTTTGCATTTATTGTGTTACTTGCATATCATCGCAAAAGTGTCAACATTCAAGATAATTCGCCATGTCTCTTACGCGCAGAATTAACAACCATGTACTTCGTTTTATATAATGTCGCCAATGTTTTTGAGGTGATACGCAAGTTTCAACAAAAATATAATTTTTGGTTTAAAAATGCAACTGCTATGTGATCATAAACTGTATTATTTTTGAACTTATACCTCAAATTTTAATCTTTGAAAATAACAAAAAAGATTCAATGCTATAGTTAAACAAATGAGTAAGCAATTTGGCTCATTAAAAGTTATATTTATATTTCTAGAAGCAATATATTGTCTTTAAAATCTAATACAAACAGAAAATTAACTTTTATTTAAAATCAGTCTTTCAATAAGTATCTTGGAAACATTATTCATTAAGAAGTGTCTTGGAAACATTATGATGAATAACAGACTTTTCATATTAAAAATTTCTGAACATAAAAGTAAGAAAGGAATGGTTTCTTAACATATTGTTATTATCATTTTTTTATCAATTGTTTTGTTTAAATCGATTCATACACAACTTCTGCTCTCAATACTTATCAACCGAGCTACTGGGACTCCCTTTTAATTTAAATGTGGGAAGTTCTAATGTGTAAAGGAACATGTAATTAAACAGATTTTTTTTATTTTTATGAAATCAATAGCATAAGTGAAAATGCCTTTCAAACAGTGTTTCAAATAAATTATTTGTTAGGATACATGAATCATCTAAATTATATACTGAAGAATTTATAGATAGCTGGTTCTGAGAGGAATCTTAATTACAATTTGCTGTCAGTGAAAAAAGAATTATTTCTGATAGATTTTCTATCGTGGCCATGCAAATTTGCATTGTAAACATCTGCAATAAAACATACAGCCGTCAAATTATTTAACCTCTCTATAAACTATTTTCATTTTGCTGCTATGCGTATCACATTTCATGATGACCAAAATAAGCATATTCTCAATCTAGAATAAGATTTAAAAAAAAAAAAAAATTATTAGAAAACAAAGACAGAAAGTGCGAATTTGGTAATCCCTTTAGTCCATAAAAATTTTAAGCGGAGTGGCAATATTCTCTTTTAATAAATGAGAAGATCTTAGTATTCACCAATAATATTTGAAATATCCATTTATGAATAAACAACAGAAGACTAAAACTTTCACTTTTACAATCTAGACAACGGAAAGCATGGAAATGTTTAAGTTTGTGAAAAAAATCTACTTAAAATTGTCTGAAATTAATAAGGATACTGCAGTAAATATAAATCAATAAAAATTCTTTTTAATATCCTAGAATAATAATATCAAACAATATACACAATAAATAAAAT
>BMAV01011753.1:126729-146680 GCA_019973955.1 Trichonephila inaurata madagascariensis | reverse complement strand
CACGTGCTTCGTTTCATATGTCATCAATAGGTTGTGATAATACATAATTACCATTACTTCCTATCTTCAATTTGTTACTGTCAGCAATTGAATCATCATTTTTATAAAATCATCTTATAATTTAATGGGATTTTTACATAAGTATGTTTTCAAATAGCATTTCTGCTGTTCTCATTTCTGATTAGATGTTACTGAACTGTGTGTCACTTATATATTAACATAATGTCACTTTACAAGTATTTAAGATTTCAGCCTAATCATTTTACTTTGCTTAAAGAGTTGAAGGTCAGCCATATGCTTTTGAGACAATTTCAAACCATATTATTTGGTCTGTTGTCTTATGAGTCGCTCAGAAACCAATGAGGTCAAATCCATTTTTTGATATTTTCCGATTCTTGTAATTATTTATTTTATCAAAATTTACAAGAATCGGAAAATATCAAAAAATGGACTTAACCGTATTGGCTTCTGAGTGAGCCATATAAGCTTCAACTGTTCTTCATTGAAAATTGCTATATGCTTTCTTCTTTATTTTAAATGTTTGTAAAAAAGTTTGTTTTCTTTCTCTTCTATCTTTTAGTAGTTTTTCTGAGACTTGACTTTAAAACAGATGTGCTTATTTACTTGACAGAAAAGTGAGCATGATTAAAAAAAAAACTGTTAAGAAAATAGTTAATATTGATGAATTATGTTTCACTTCATGATTTTAGACAGTGTCCTAATTGGTTTGAAGCAATACAGCAGTGAAATTTTTTTAAAATTAGTTAAATAATCTGTACTTTTTGGTTGAAACCAAATATACGTAGAATATAAAACAAATTCTTTTGTGTATGTATCTTATTGAATATCATCGTTTGTATTGAAGACATCTTAGGAAAGCAGTTGTGCCAACCCACATTCCCTATAAGGGATAAAAATCAATAAAATATGCCTCTGTCGAAATCTACATAAATTGTGTGATATATTTTTATAAATTACTAGCTGGATAGCCCGGCGTTGCATGGGCTTCTTCAAGTGCCTTGCCTTGGAAGATTCCCCTTCCCCTCTCAGTGTCAGCACTTCCTGGTGTGTGTGGGATTTCTATATTAATGTCATTAAAATACTGTTTTTCGAAGTTTCTTCCATGTCTTTGTCCCATCGGGTGGCATGGTCTTTTTCCTTGGGTACAACTTTATCCCCGTAAAAATTTTCCCTTTCTCTCTGGACGCCAGCACTTCTGTGTGTGTGCCTGAGTGATGTGAGTGATTTCTGTATTTGTCATTTAAATCTCCTTTTCAGAAATTTCTTCCACTTCTCTTTGTCAGACAGATTTCTTTTCCCTCCTTTCAGTCCAGTGTTGTATGGGTTTTTTTAAGTATAAAACCCCTTTTTTCCCTCAAGGGATAAGATCCTTTTTTTTTTAAATTTCTTTTTTTGATTAAAAATTTACAAAGCTAATCCAGTTTTGTTCTCAAGAAAACAGACAATGTACGAATTTATTATTAAAAAAATAATTTAGTAATAAATAATAAAATGCAATATAACTTTAATTCTTAAAAAAAATATATTAATTTATATCAATTTTCATTAAATAATGAATCAAAAAATGTCTACCGTTAGCTATGAAATGACTGCTTTCATCTGAATGTTTGATTTTTTGGTTAAATACATAACTATGAAAAAGAACTATGGGGTTGGGAAAGCCTAAAAATCTGCTTATATTCCTTGTATAAAAAAAGATTTAAAAGGAAATAGTACTATTTAATAAAAACATGGCAGCATTTTCCTATATTTTAAGGTTTTTAAGTAAATTATTTCTCTAAAAGAAAACTATCAGTTGCAATGTATTACAAAAAACTAAGATTGTATTAATTATTTTATACATGAAACAATGAATACTTAAAATTCAAACTAATAGGTTGGATTTGGAAAATTCATTATTTACACTCATTATAAAAGAAAACACTTTTATCTGCTTACGTATTCTCCATAAGTTGTTTTTCCACACGTGCGCTATAGGCACTCAATCTTGTGAGTTCTGAGGTAGCTTTCCCTTAATTAACTATTATTGGTCTTTGGCGATTTTTCCAATTCTTTTCGCTGTATTTTTACGACTCCCCAAGACCGAAAAAATATATCTTTAAAAATATTTTATATATATATAAAAAGAATTTTTTTTTAATTACAAAATTCCTGTTTTTTTTTTTTTTTTGAAGTTTTACAGTATTTTGTTTCAAATTAACTTGGCAGAGCTGGAAAAGGTTAAAAAAATGTACCAATCTCTTTGAAAAATAGTTTTATCATTTTTTAGGAGTTTAAATTAGAAAAAATCCATAGAAATTTGTAAAAAATGTAAAACATTGTAGGAATTGAGATTTAAATAATATCACACAATCACATGTTAAAAGCATTTATTTTTTAATTAAAGTTAATTAATACAGTCAATAGAAAAGTTAATTAATACAGTCAACAGAGCAACATCATGAAATTTCAGTTTAGGTGAAAATCGATTTTTGATGACAACTTTTGTCATTGTTATAACAATAACAGTGTTGCAACAGTGCCGACAAATTAAAGTTGGTGCCAAAAAACCTGTTTTTTTTAGGGTGGACCTCCCTTATCACTTAGGAGTATGAAAAGTAGTTTACGTCCTATTCTCAGACCTACTAAATATACGCACAACATTTCATAAGAATCGATCTAGCTGTTTCGGAGGAGTTTGGTTACAAACAATGTGACACAAGAATTTTATATATTAGATTAACTTTGTACAGTGAAATGGGTATCATAAAGCTGATGTGTTAATGCTAATTAATCTATTAAAGATCACTTAAAAAATTATGAACCTTATCAGGTTTTTTAAGTTGATTTTGCTTTAATTTTGGCATTTTTTGGACATTTTTTTAACATTAAAATTTGATTGTAGTATAAAATTTGTAAAAAAATCAACATTATAAAATTTTGGTAAAATTATATTTTTATTAATTAAATAACGTAATAAGGCTAATTTTGTTTTTGTTAACCTGCAAATGTTAAAGTATTTCTTTTAACAAAGTACAAGGTAACTTATGAAGTATAAATTTATTTATTAGATTTAAAAGAAAAAATGCATTTGTTTCACTAATAATTGATGTTTTTAGAAGTATCTTTGATATATTTGTTGTCAGTTGTAAAAAAGTGACCCATATTTTGGGCAACATTCTGAAGTAAAGAGAATTTCAGTTAAATTCTTCTTTTTTAATATTTTATGGCACATGTATAGTTAAAAAGTATGGATTTATACTGGGTACTATTTTCAGTTGGAATAAAACAGAAATAAATAATATTCTTATTTTGTCTTTTTCAATGGCATATTTATGAAAATCAATAGATTTGAGTTATATTGAATTCTTTTATTGCAACCAGAATTCTTATTCAGATGCATTTGTTTTGAGAAAATTCAGATAACCATTGCTGTATTGCAGTAATTTTCTTTAATCTTTTTAAGCTATTATTAATTTTTTTTTGAAATAATTAATTATCTGTAATTTTTTTTGAAGAAAGCTTTTTGACCTTAAATTTTATCTGTATGAGATTTAGAAATAAATGAGTTGTGTTAAACCTTAGCATAACACTAATACAGTATTGTTTACAGTGTGTCTATGCATTACTTGTGATAGTGTACTTGTTGAGTCACTCCTTGTATTAATTTCTGCCCAACATGAAGAGCACCTCCTAATTTTGAACCTTAGTCAGGTACCTGGTGACCATAGTCAGATATTGAAACCTCTTTCCATTTCCAGTATGACTTTCAGTTCCAATAATGTAACTTCTACATGATGAGTCCTGGAATCAGGATTTAAATAATTTTTTTCCTGTAGGATTTTTCAAAATTTCATATTTGGATTTATACAACTTGTTTGAAATATTCATTTAATTCAGCTTGTTATTTTTAACACACTTTTATAAGTTTCACTTGTATGTAATGGAATCTTTGGAACTCGATTTTTACCGACTTTAAATAGTCAGATTAATTCGAAATTTTGCACACTTGTCAAGGACCGATGACAATACTATAATTTCATAATTTTGTTTCATTATCTTGATCAGGATCCTCAAAAATAAGAATTTTAAAAATTTCGAGATTTAGCGACTAATTCCATATGTCATTTCCAGATTTGTCGACTAATTCCAAATTTAGCGACTAAAAGATTAAGGTGCAACCCTAAAACTGCAAATAGGCTTGTGGTTTATACAAATAAAACAAAAAAAAAATTTTTTTTTTTGGAAAAAAAGGTAGGGGGGGTGTGTTTTTTTTCTGAAAATGGAAATTAAAAAAAAAAAAAGAATGTGAATAATAAGCATGTGAATAATAATAATTTATGTTCTAACTGCTAAATATTTTTTTATTTTGATAAACTTAACATACTTTTATTAGTTAGACCTGTATCTATATAGAGACGGAATCTTTGAAATATAACGATATGGGACTCATCCGAGGCCCCATAAATGGAGAGAATAAATACCCTTCAGACCCATTAATTAATATCCATTGAAGGGCAAGACTAATTCCAGCTGCCACATAATTCCGGCTCCAAATATCAAACTCAAGAATAAATTCAACAAAAAATAAATGATAGTTTTAAAAACTAAACAAACGGGCTTTTATTGTAGATTGAACTAAAAAATGAAAAATAAATTATAGTTAAAAAAAAAAACTAAAGCATACGCTTTTATAGTGAATCGAACTAAAAGGTAAAAAAAATAATTCTTAATATAATAAAATGATTAACAAGAAAATTAATGTCATTGTGGTAAAAGCATGGGGTGCTTTGTACTACATTTTTACACCAACTCAGCATTTCGAAATAGAACTAGTAAGAAAATATAACAATTTATGTAGAGCACGCCACGCTTTTATCCCAATGACATTAATTTTCTCGTTAATCATTTTATTCTTATATTAAGAATTATTTTTTTACTTTTTAGTTCGATTCACTATAAAAGTGTTTTTCAGTTGCTTTTTTAAAACTATAATTTATTTTTTACAAGATTTCAGTTCTTGTAATCACTCTGGATTCAAAAACAAAACATATTATTGACAAAAGTAGGACTTAAGTTACGAATTGCAGCCCACCCATTGGCCATCACTCCCATCTATCTTCACAAAATATTTTTATACAGAAATGTTTTATCTTCAGTAACATCCATGGAGGGGGGGGGGGGGGGTTTTTTTCAAAAACATACTCTTGTAAATCTGAACTCTATCTCTGAAAATCCTCTCGCAAATTTTATAGTAGAGTTTGTTATTGTGATCACATTAAAGCTCAATCAACTTTCTTGCACAATAACTGCACTCACTCATTTGCACACATATTTTGCAATTACTATTTTCGCTTTCAACCATCTTAATAAATAACGTTCCTTCTAGTTTCATCATATACTGAGGATTGCTTCATTCCCCAAGAATTCAATTCTTATTTTGAATTATTACAAAAATTTAAAACAAATTAATTTTCATCCGATATTTTCTGACAAATCAAACTTGAATAGCTAATTTCAAACCATAAATGAGAGCTGCTAAGACACAAGTGACAAAGATAGTTTTAAATTGACTTCCAAGGAATTAGAAATACAAACCTACCTAAACTGACATCTGATGAATATTTGATTGTGGATATACTAAGGAACGATACGGAAACAATTGGGTTAAAAAAGGATTTTCTGACAAAAATTCTGCTCAAATTCAATTATATTTCCTTTGTGATTGTAGGTTCTTTGTTCCAACTGAAGTTCCATCATTTACCAAGTTCAAATAAAGTCAGTGTAGCTTTAGTGGCTAAAGATTTATTATTCCAAATACAGCCACACACAGCACAAACAACTTAAAGATGTCGCCCAATCGGTATAGTGGTTAGCGACGCTGACTGCGGTGCCGTAGGGACTGGGTTCGAATCCCGGAGAAGACGTGGATGTTTGTAAATGTATAGTGCCTTTGTGGCAGGGGGTACTCTAAATAGCCGTCGAGCCGCAAGTTCTCTCGTATGGTTGATGGAAAGGGAAGAGAGGTGGGAGGCCCCTGCCCACCCCCCAGGGTTTTCTTCCTCTAAAATGGGGTGGAACCGAGCAAAATCGTACTGTCACCTGCAGGGTGCTCAAAGCTAAGGCTGACGACAGCAGCCGCGATGAATTTCGCTGGCCTCGATCTGACTTCGTCAGGCAGGTGGCATTAGTTTATAACAACAACAACATAAAGAAAACCAACTACGATACATTTAATTAGTTAAGACAATTTTGCTTCCATGCTCGGGAAAGTAACCGCCATTCCACTCCATGTTGTACTGTCCCTCTTCTGTCCATCCTGATGACAGCGCCACCTATATAGTTTCTTAACGCCAGGCGAATCTTACAAACTCATTCTTCTTCTAAGGATACTCAAATATAACAAGCAGGTGATATTATTGTTAAAATTTTTTTGCTCATCTAGATATTTTCTGATGTATGTATTGTGAATGAAAGTTATGTTGAACTAAGCCCATCAGCGACAAGTGCGCAACCACTAGGCTACCTGTGGCTACGACTACTTACGGGGTTTTTAAAAAAGTAATATATGTTTAAAACTAAAAACCCACATACGCAACTGGATTGTGTAGACATTTTTCTTCCCAAGAGAAAAATTTCGTCAACTCGGATTAGATAGTTGAAAAATATTGTAGGGTTTATTTTGCAGAATTACAACAATGATGAAAGAAAAACAATTTCTGCTTTAATCAGTAATCAAAAGTATACGTGCTCATGAATTTTTAAAAAAGTAGGAAAATATATGATCAACATTTTTTGTAATGATTTCTTTAAATAGGTGAGAATTCTGTAATTAGAATTTCTTAACCAGTTCAATTCTCTAAGCAATTTAATCCTCGAGACAATTACAATTTGGTTTTTATAAAAAAATAATGTTGCAGTTTTATTTTTATTTACCTGACGTTTACGTTATTTTATTCTTTTGTTTTAGGTGAAATGTTTAAATTTATTTCGATTATCTATATGACGAGATTACTTCGACAAGATTTTGAATGTTTTCCATTAGCATGTGTCACTCGCCTTTTTACGGCAAATTTTCCCTAAAACGACAAAAGCAATAACGAAAATCGGGAGAAATTATTCTTGTAAATTTTACGCCGTCAATCCTCAAATTTGCATAACTATATAAAACGGTTTATCATTGCTATTGATTCTGTTATTTGCAAGACAAAAAAAAATACGCTACCATTTAAGGAGATTTTTTTTTAAAACTCTGGCGCAAAAATACCCATCGTGTAAAAAGGGCCAATGCACGTTAAATATGTCAAGACTCAACGTCATTCCGTTGACGTGGTGCGAAAGTTTGGAAGAGGGGAGGGGTTGCCTGCTCAGGTGTTGTCCTCGTAACTTGACAAAGGCTCAAAATTACGAGGCAAGTGGCCCTCATGTTCAGTGGAGAACGCAAGGATGGGTTTTGGGGTTCAAACGTCCCCCATAGACCTAGAGATTTTAATTTCTAGCTTTAGGGTTATACCTCGGCGCTTTCTCCTCCTAGTTTTTCAATTCTTACAATTAGTTCACACTTTCCCTGTATATACACTATCACGCACCAAGGAGTTGCCCGATTGTAATGAAATTTCGTATGCAAAGACATTTGTACCGAACATGCAAATGATTAAAATTTGGTGTCCAGTGAATGAATAGCGTGAGTTACACCGCATCGGAACTGCGCACTCAGCAGGTGTCTATAAGAAGCGATTCTCAATCTGATGGTCGAAATTTCTGCTGCATTGCGATTTAGGATACCTTTCAAGGACTGAAAAAATGCCTAGCCGCAGGATTCGAGCTCATTACAAGCAACTATCAGAGTTTGAAAGGGGTCGTATCATTGGATTGAAAGAGGCAGGTTGGGCAAATCGGAGCATCGCTCGTCATATGGGTCGAAGTGATGCCGCCATTAAAAGATGTTTCAAGAATGGGTGGACAATGGCAGATTTCTGCGTCTTGATGGTAACGGTCGACTTAGGGCTACAGCATATCGTCAGATCAGTTGTCACAGCGCCTGATTCATCGTTATCAACCATTCACAGACGGCTGATAGAGCGAAGTTTACACTCGTACCGACCGCTACGTCACCTGTCACTCACGGCTGCACACTGTCGAGCCATATTACAGTGGTGCTTGGTCCAATCAGATTGGAATCATGCTGACTGGGGACGTACGCTTCCAACTGTGTCCTGACGATCATCGAAGACGTGTCTGGAGACACCCAGGGCAGCGTGCTGATCCTGCTTTCACTATTGCACGCCACCCTCAACCAGGAGTTATAATCGATCTCTCCAATCGAACATGTCTGGGATATGATGCATCTACCAGGGAATGTTGATGACCTGGCCCGACAATTGGAGCAAATTTGTCAAGAAATACCGCAGGAGAGCATCAGGGTGCTTTATCACTCGATGCCACGTCGTGTGGCAGCTGGCATCCGGGATAGAGGTGGGTCATTGAGGTCGTTACTTTGTAACAAATCATTCAATTTTTCTCAAATTTTAATGATCTTTCTACCCGCCAATTTTTGTCTCTGTCGGACAACTCGTTCTTGGTGCGTCGTGGGTTTTTTTGTTTTGTTATAAAGTGTATTTATTTACATATCTTGATCAAATTTTTATCAAAATACTTTTTATTCACCCACTCAAGTTCAAATACATTTTTTTAAACTTGTAGTGGATGACACTTGATGTTAATGCAGTTTTGCCAAATATTAATTTACTAATTAAATTTAATTAATGTTAGTTTTATATGGCAGAAAAAAAATTTCTTTAAAAAAAGATATTTAGCAGGATATAAATTTAGGAATAAATACCGTCGGTGTCGAAGCGTGTAGATGGCAGGAAAAAAAATTTCTTTTTCAGATTCTTTTTTTCTTTCTGAGTTCCAGTCTGAGTCAAGGAGGGAACAAAGTCGAAAATGATACTTGTGAAAAAAAAAATTGAAATTTTCCCACTTAATATTGTGATTGTCATATGAATATACATATTTATATTAATTGTAATTATCTTGTTATAATTTTAATAATTTTGTTATAATTTTAATATTTTTTTATAACAATTTTTTAAAAAAAAGTAACTAAAATAAAATTTTTCTTTGTTAACCTAAGTAAGAATTGACTTAATTTAAAAAAAAATAATTTTTTTTTATATTACTTGTTTAAAATATAACCCCTGAAGTATAAAAGTAGTCTGTATTGCTTTACAGTTTATATAATTCACACACTGGCACAAGAATACTCAAATCTTTAAGTGCGGAAATGAGAGCTATATTAACGTCGCACTACAAAACAGGAGGACTATTGGCGACTGGACCTCGGTCAAGTGACGAGGACTGCACCTGAGCTGGCACCCCTTCCAGGGCCGGCTCTAGCAGTTTTGCCGCCCCGGACAAAAATGGAAAATGCCGCCCCTCTCTCCAAAGCAAAAAGTTATATATATATTGTTCTAAGAATACAAAATAGTTCGAAATTAAAAGCATAATCACCTGTTATGATTCACTGGTCTAGCTAGTCTTGGGTGGTCCCTGTATCCAAATTTCTTGACGCCTTTTTTTGTGAGGGCCTTTTTTACATTTTAGAATGTTTTTCTTACACATTTTGGGGTCCCTGAAACTTGGGGTTCTCGTATCATTGGTACGACGATAGCTACGTCCTGTTATGTTTTCAAACGAGTTAAATTTAAGAGAAGAACTAGCCCATTTCAGCAGGCCAATTTCTTCGGAAAAAAAAATCTGATTATGAGGATCACAAGCATTTATTTTATCTTATAGTAACTACACTCAAGACTAAAATAAAATCTCCTGTGCCTTTCTATCTACTCTTATTAACCTTGTCCTCTTTAGAAACTGGACACATCGTATGGGGGAAAGGAATGTCTCTTGTGACCCCACTCCTAGTTGGGGAGAAAGTTACTAGTGAAAGATGAGTAAACATACGAAATTTCATAATTTAGCATATACTCGCGCCTTGAGCCATGCAAGTTTTAATATAAAAGAAAACTGACATTAAACTTACAGAGTACAAAATAAGGAAATAAGATAGGTTAAATGAAATACCTAATTCAAATCTTATAATATTTCAGAAAATAAATAAAATTTTTTGTAATAGAGAAAAAATGTTTTCCAAACTTGATCCAAATGTTGCCCTGGACAGGGGTCCGGTTTGTCCGGCTCCCTCCCCTCTCTTAATTACTACATTAACGGGAGGACATTGAGCCTCGATAGAATGAAGGTGCAGGGCGGGTCTTCAGTGACACCAGGACTCGAACCTGCGACATCCTGGACACGAGTTCCGTGACCTTAACCACTAAACTTTTGTGTAGGAGAGAGTGGCTTTTGTCAATATTTTCAAGTGTTACTATTAATTTGCATAGTCTGTGCCCATGTCATAGAGAATCAGTTCTGTTGTTGTAGCTAATGCCACCTGCCTGACATAGTCAGATCGAGGCCCACGAAATACATCGTGGCAAGGGGCTAGAAGTACGCTTGTCATTGGCCTTGGCCTTGAGCACCATACAGGTGACAGCACGAATTAGCTCGACACGAAATCCCCCGAAGGGACGATAGATAGCGACACCACCTATCTCCACTTCCACAATTTTGGCATGGAACTGAAGGGAAGGGAAATATTCTCCAGTCCCCTGCATTCGTGATTCAGCCCACAAAACTTTCGGACCCACTGATTTAACGTGCACGTACTCCGTGTGTACTCGGAGGGCAGTAGCGCACACAAGAATTTTTCAAGGGGGGGTCCGGTGTTGAAAGTTCACCATTCTTGTATCATGCTATTTTTGATTTTGTCGATTTTCAGGAACAAAACACAGTAAAAAACTAATTATTGAATAAATAATTAGCATTAATTAATAAAATTAATCATTAATAACAAATATTTAATTAAATTTTATGTATTATATACTTAGAATTATAACCAATCGGAAAAAAATCAAGGGCTTTGGGGGGGGGTCCGGACCCTTGTGTGCGCCATTTTTATTGCCCCTTAGTAAAATTGACCCCTTACTGAAAAGCCCTCACTAGAGCATGTGTCCGACTATTTCCCAAAGATTCATCGCAATCGAATGAATGGTTTAGGAAGGCATAAGAGACATACTGACACACACACAAACAAACATTCATTTTTATTTATATAGATTAGGCTATTTAGTCGTGCTGGAAAACACACACCATTTTAAGCAATTACAAAAATTTTATCCGAAACGCATGACTTGTGGCATATTTATCTTCAATGGTATTTTAACGATTAGACAATCGTCCTTCTATAAAATATTATGTGTTGCTGTTAAATTTCCCTCATTTTTTCATATACGCTTGAATTCTGCCCTTTTAACGGTAACATTTGCAATAAAAAAACAACAACTTATGCCTGCTTTTGCCAGTAATGAATTCGGAGAAATGAAAAAGTTCTGAGCACAGAAATTCCGATCTACGGAAAGACTGAATTTTTTAAAATGACGTCATATCAGAAAACCGCATTTGAAGCAGATCGACTCACGTGTTACTCAGACGCGTTTTATTGAAAAGGATGAAACAGCCAAATCAGAATATACTATTTGTGTTCTAGCATATTTTATCACAAAGCGTCTTCTGATTTCATGTCATGTTAATTCATGAAGAACTTTTATCATTGAGAAAAGAAGTTAATGAAGAGTCGTTCCAATTTTTCAATTATTTATATGATGCACGAAGTTGATTATCTTGTACAGAAAGAATTGTGAAATGTGGGTCGAAATTATACATTTATTTTTGATATTTTTTTAAGGAGTCATTTTCGAATGCAAGAGGAGAGAAGAAAAAATAAGCTAAAAAAAAATATAACGTCTCAGATTATAATAATTATAAAGAATATTTCTGTGATTCATAAATACAATTTTGTTAATAAGTGTGGATACAGATTCGAATTTAAATAGAAAATTTACGGACTGTAAAATTAAAAAACTGATCTAATGAATCTTAAGAATAGAAATGAGTAGTTCTGAATGCATCAAGAATAGAATTTCGACAGAATAAGAGTTTTAGCATTAAGAATTTCACAAGAACCAAGTTTCAACATACCTCACTTTATTCCACCATTCGATTCGAATAAGAACATACCCTGAATAAATCAAACCAAACAACACAAATCTGTTGCCAGATACTTTGCATTATTAGAAACGCGTGACAAATGAAAAAGAGTTAAATGCGTTGACGCAGCTTCAGTTCATGATCAAAAATTTTTCGATACTTTATATACTTATTGTTGGATGTAATCATCATTTCTTTTAGTGTGCAACTCACGAAACATTTGCGCACCATCATAGGTTGTCTACTCCTGGACTATATTAGTTACTATATTTAATTAATCTTCATAGCCAGAATTGTTTATTTAGTTGGCTTATAATAAGCAAGATATTTTTGATAATTTAGGTATTCCTAATTTATTTATTAAAATCAATAATTTGAATAACTGTTCCACTCTAACTGGCAGCATCCGTTTTTGGTAGAATTAGGGCAAAAACTCCAAACTTGAAGATTGTAACCTTTACCCTCCGGACTACCTTGGCACCAATAAATCATAACAATCATTGAATTCTGCACAAAATATGTGTTACTCAAGTTTTTTTCTCATTTTGTATAAAATGAAAATTTGAACTCTTTCTCGCCCTTCAAGAACTGCTAGCAGCTTCTGCAGAGAAGGAAAACGATTGCTTTTGCTCATTCTCATGATTTACTAAGTCTGTAATATTTTTAAACACTCTATTGATACACACGTTAAACCAAACTTCGCTGAATCTGAAATGCGTGTTGAGTAATAATTTGAATGACAATTATTTACCATTTTGCTTTGATTTATTTCAAAATTTTTGTCCTTTTTACCGTTCTCAGTATTTGGCTATGGGTACAATGAGCCGGGATTAAGGAGGTTCTACTGCATGTATATGTGTGCATATATGTATAATATGTTTTTATTTACATATATAATATAAATGTTCACATAGTTCTGTGAATTTTCTCTACATTTCAATATCTCCATTCTTAAATCATTGATGGTGCTACTGTAGCTCTAAAAAATATTAACCTTTGTTTTGCTAGCACGTTGTTATTGTAGTGTGGAAGATTACAAAAATATTTTCATTATTATTCCTATAATTCTAGTTTTTACTTAATAATATTAATTTATACAGTAATACCCCGGACTTACGTGATAGGTGGGACAACGTAAGTCGAATTCGCATGTCGGTGTATAATATCACATATAAATACATATAACTCATTTTTATTTGGGGCCGGAGACGAAAGAAAATAATAATATGGGAAAAAAAAGGGTTTAATAAAACTTTGGACAACACAAATACAAAATCGCAAACCTTAGTTATTTTGATGTAGAAGGTTTCATAAAATCTAACAAAGTAGTCTGCCCGATCAAAGGTTGTTTTTTTTCTCTCCCACGAAACTTCTTAGCTTGCTTATATATTTTTTTTATTCCTTGTTTTGTTGGAAAAAAAATCTATATTTTTTTAAAATTTGTGATCCTTTTTCAATTAAACTGAAATATTCTGTCAAATTCCCAACCGTCACTCGATCTTCTGAATGAACAGGGTCTTTACTGTCTTGCTCTTTTTCATGCATTTCTATGAGCTCATCCATTGTCAGTACCTAATCGGAGAATCCACCAATTCTTGAACGAAAACGCTATCTACTTCTAAATTGATTTGCCTAGCAAGATCAGCAACTTCATCAGGGGTGGCCAACCCAAATGACCTCGTGGGCCACTTCGGAAGAATTTTACAATCCCGCGCGCGGGCCCATATAAAAATATATATCTTTATATTAGATTTAGATCCATTACAAACATTTGTTGGAGTGAAAATTTAAAACAGACTGATATATTATTATTCTTTTCGTTGTTTTTTATGTATTCAAACATAGATATTATAATAATAATAATGCAATGATCAACTAATGTTTAATTTGTTTAATTAGTGATATATGTTTCTAAACTCTTTCACTTAGTTTTTGCAAGTCGATCTCAATGTATGTGTATTTGCGTATCGTAATAGATGTTACAGATTTTCTTGCATTAAGTTTGAGCACGATTTATATTTGTTAAATTCAATTCAGAGAAAAAAGAGATTCGCAGTAACAGAAGCAACGTGATAAAATAATAACAGTTATGGCATTTATTTTTTACATAAAAAAACTCTTTAAACAAAAATATTGTACAAAATAGTAGAATTTTGTAAAGAATCTCGCGTGCCGCCAAATTATTCAAGGCGGGCCGCGGGTTGGACACCCCTGATCTACATCACCAATTTCATCATATTTTTTTTTTCAAACAAAAGACGATGCGACGAGATTTGAAAATCGCATAAATCTGAGTTCGCGTAAGTCGAGGTATTACTGTATTATTATTTTAGTAAAACTCATTCGCTGCTGATCGGCTTTTATTTTTCACTCATCTTTAGATAACCGAATCTGGCAATAACTGATTTATTGTTTGATTTTAACAGGATTTAGCATTTTTTATACTTAAACCGTGTAACTTTTTTATGAATAAAGGATTTAGAACTTCTGTCCATTATATTTCAGGATTATTATTAACAGAAAGAAGGGGAAAATTGGCTGGTCATTAAATTGGTTAAACTCCACTTTCTTTTAGTAGCAGTACTCAGTCTACAACAGGGGTATCCAACCCAAATGATCTTGTGGGCCACTTCGGAAAAACGTTATAATTTCGCGGGCCGCACATAAAAATATGTACCTTTATATCAGATTTGAAAACAAAAAAGCATTTATTGGAGTGAAAATTTAAAACAGAATGAATTATTATTGTTTTCATTGTTTTTCATGCATACAGACATAGATAATATAATAATGCAATGAATCAAATAATGTTCAAAATATTACAGTTGCCATTTTCTTGAAAATAACGGTGATCCTTTTGAATTGATCTTTCATTACGCAGTGTTGGAATTTGATTGGGCTGTCATTCGCAAACGATTAAGTATACATTTCCCTTTATCTTAATCATCCTGAATATTTTTTTAAACTTTAAAAAACATCTCTGACTGCCTCTTGCTTTTTGGGCACTCCAAACAGAAAAGGAGGAGGAGAAATGAAAGTCGCACCCACAGAGAATCATGTATCATCCATAAAGTAAAGAATATGCATAATGCAATTCGGAATTTATTAAAGTAATTTATTTTAGTAAAATCAAGTGTAACTGTTTGATAAAATTTAAATCTATTTTAATCTAAAGGACATTTCTAGTATCAAAAAGGATTTATTGTAAAACAAGAACAGCTAACAAGCAAATACATTGTAGATTTATATATATAAAAATTTCTCAAATAAATTTCAAAATGAAGAAATTTTAAAAACCTGATATTTAAAATTTTTTTAAAAAAAAGTCGGTGGGCCACATGTGGCCCGCGCGCCGCGTGTTGGACACCCCTGGTTTACAACATTCATTAAAATTGTCGGTTGGGTGGCGTGGTTGCGAGTTCGACTCCGGACCAAGTCGATGGATTTTCATGGTGCAGAAAATCGACAGCGGCCATGTCGTATGATTATACGGCATGTAAAAGATTCCTAGGGGGTGTTCTAGGAAAAACCTAGTACAGGTTCGTATCGTCAGAGCTCAGGTGCCTCCCTCTAGGGAGGAAACTGGGCGTCAAATTTATGTGCGGCGATTGGTATCCGCCAATAGGGCGCCGCCATAAAAAGAGATACCTGCTTTAGGTGATGTACTAGGTAGATTGATGAACTCTGTAATAACTGTTCATAATCTGCCATTAGAAATTTAAAAAAAAAAAAAACATTCACGCAGCATCTATTTGTTTATTACTTATAAAATTTCAATTTTTTAAAAATCATTTTGTATATTCAAACCATTTTTGCCTCCCAAATAGAGAAAATATATTAATTTTTAATTTGTGCAAGGAACGGAAATCGAGCATTCTTAAAGAATTATCACTCACCACCTTTCTCCTGTTAGAGGTGAATATGAAAGGAAGCGTGAAATTAAAAAGTGTAATAATGTACTGAAACACATTCTAAACTTTCTGGATTTCAAAATAAAATTCGTTTTATTTTTGACTGATGGGAAGGTGAAATTTTTAACTCTCTTTTTCAGATATATATATATATATATATATATTCATATAATTTTTTCCAACGTCATTATTATACAGGATCTGCCCCAAAAGTTTCCAGAGTGATTTTTTGTAGTTGGCAACGCGGGCTGGAGGGGCGGAGCTTCAGAAGGACAAGTTGGTGGGGCTTCGAAACGAGACCAGTGTCCGTCGCCTTCGGGTAGTTGTTGAGGTAGGGTCACCCTCCGCGCAGAGATATCTACTGCATCCTCATCGAGCAAAAAATGGTTCCTCTCAGGGTTCTTTTGATCCTTGGGAACAAAAAGAAGTTCGCTGATGCTATATCTGGGCTGCCCCAACAACTTCCCTCTGGCGACAGACACTAGTCTCGTGTCGAAGCCCCACCAACTTGTCCTCCTGAAGCTCTGCTCTTCCAGCCAGCAACAAAAAATCATTTCGGGATAGACCCTGTATCTATGTATACTGCTGCCGTCCATTGATCAGGAATAAAACATGCCAGCGTAGCTTTGCAGCTCGTTTTTACATATTTAAATCGTGCTTAAAAAGGCAAAGAAAAAAGAAAAGTTTTTTTAATTCTCGACTTCCTTTTCTTACACATCCGCTGTGATGCAAGAGTTGAGCAGGATGAGAAGTTATGTTTTTTGATTTTCGCAGAGTATGTCCAAATAAATTGAAGAGAATGGGTAGAGAAAGAAAAAAAAAATTTTTTTTTTCTAATTTGTTTCCTTAATCATTAATTTCCCTTTTGTTTTTCTCTTTATTTCATTGATATAAGACGTGAAAACAATGGTTTCGAAGGATGAGTTCACGAAAGAAATATTATGTATTCACTTGCTAACCAAAATTTTATATTTCGATAATAGTTTCGTGAATTATGCAATCAAGAGAGGTTACCGGCCTCTCTACCTAATGAGGAAATTTCTGTGCTCATCCAAACTTACTACGGAAGCAGTTTACATTTTCGTATATTTCTTTTCCATTTCCAAATTTTTCTATTAGACATTGCTTTTGTATTCATTTTCACGAGGGTTGCATGGAAGTCTCTATTTTTTAATTTCTAGAGGATTATCCTGGCGGTGAGAGATGGTTTGTCACTGACCTTGTACGCCTAAGGTTGTGGGTTCGACCCCGGTCCAAATCGGTGGATTTTCATGTTGCAGAAAATCGACAGCGGCGATGTCGCATGATTATGCGGCATGCGAAAGATTCCTTAAGTGCCTGTTTGGCTTGGGTGCTCTCAGCAAAATTAAAATCTTAAGAACGATTTCGCATCGTCAGAGCTCAGGTGCCTCCCTCTGAAACTGGGTATCAAAATTGCCTGCGGTCATTGGTATCCACCTCTATGGTGCCACACTAAAAAAGATACCAGCACCCGAAATATGGTAAAACACCAATCCGCAGCCCCATTAGAAATATATATATAATTCAATCACAACACAGGAATCAATATAAAAATAAAAAATATCGAAACTAAATGAATCTTATAACATAAAAATCCCATTTTCGAATAACAATGGCGAATATAGAAAGACAAAATTCTAACGTTTTCAAACAAAATTAAAAAAATTTTATAAAATAAAAATATATAAAATATCCAAGTGCAACCTCGGACTTAGGACCGATAAGTGGGGTTAACTAGTTTGATGGCGCCAACCTTCCCCCTATTGCAACTTGGTAAATTAATCTTAAAATATCCAATTCTCAAAAATTTAAAAATTTAAAAGTTAAAAATTAAATAGTTAAAATTAAACCATTAAACCTGAAAAATTAAACTATTCGCCATCGCATTCTGAAAGATATTATATTAAAATATTAAAATTCTAAAACAAATATTAAAATTCTAAAACAAATAATTGCATAATGTAAGTGAACTCTCAAACACCAAAGATGACGCACTCATCCTTAGGTAGAAAAATGTCTAAAATCCAAAAGTTCAAATTAAAAACCAATTATTTTCATAAATGAATAGCGTAAATCATTAAAAACTCACCAAAAAGCATTCTATCAATAATTCAATTCACAAATTTTGAACGACTTTTCTCTCATATTTAATTATTACCAAGATTTAATATGTATGTATGTATGTATGCATGCATGCATGTAAAATCTTGGTGATGAGATAAACCAGAGTCAATGTCTTCTGTGTTTCCAGTTGACAACGCGCCTGCTGCATTACTGAGCTTTTCATTTATGATTCTTCATTACATTCTGTTTCCTTTGCAAGTAATTTTTAAGTACAAAATCTTCACTTATCTTTGAATCCGTCTAGTGTTTGTAATGCAGAGCGATCCGTTTCTTAGCTTTACCATCGAGCCACGGGTCTTTCGTCTACGAGTTCAAGCCACTCGTTTGGACCACTTTTAACTATTTACATTTCTGACTGGAGTATTTACAGGTGATCGCGTCTCTGAAAGGACAGCTTTTACATAGTTTTTAGAATATAGAGAAAAATAATCGTGGGCTTTTGATCGATTGCCGTCAGCAAACTACAGTTCACGTGCAAAAATATAACTTTTTTTTCTTCCCTCGTCAGTGTGGGACACTTAGATATCAGGTCTACGTCACATATGAAAAAGAATGCATCGTTTAAAAATAATTTAAGGGTAAACCATGAAAAGCCATAAAATTACTTTTCGAAAGTTCTTGTAAGTTCGCAATGAATTTGTGATTTTTCCCATGGGAATGTATATAATTAATTAGAAGTGTCATACTATTTTTTGATGAATGATTTCGCGTTTGAAAAAGAGCTGAAGAATTTGCGCGTTCGAGAACCTGCTCCACCACTGACTGTTTTTAATGTAATGCTAATGGATCTCAAATATCCTTGCAAAACAATTGCTGCGGTCATTTTGAATTTCTTACGTCTATGGTATTGATGTCGGAATCTCTTACCACTTTTTCTAATACTAGGTTAAAGAGAAGGCAAGCTAGTGCATCTCCCTGTCGAACGCCATTTTTTATTTCCAATGGGTCTGAAAGATTATTCTATATTTTGACCATTATCTTTGCTTCGCTTAATGTCAAGTTTATCAGCCTTAATAACTTATCAGGGATTTTAAATCCTTTCATGCCTGCAATAAGAGCCTTTCTCTTGATGCTTTCAGAAGCGGTTTTAAAATCAATAAGGAGGTGATGTGTATAATTTTCAAGTTCTCTCCAAAATTTGACGGATGTTGAATATCTGCTCTGTAGTGGATCTTCCTTTCCGAAATCCATTTTGATAATCCCCGACTGTATTTTCCACTAGTGCAGAAAGTAGGTTGAATAAAATATTCGAGAATACCTTATAACTTGTACAGAGCAGACTGATTCCAATATAATTTGAACGCTATCGACTTAGTTTTACTCATTTTCCATTCCTTCCTGTTCCCAAGTTTCTTGAATCAAGTCAAACTATCTTAGAAGTTTTTCAGTAGCTCAGATGCTGGGTCTTTTTTTAGTATATTTATAACTTCTTCCAGTGATGGTGGTTCAACTGCACCTCAAAGCGCTTGTTAGATGCATGAAAAACTTCTTTTTCAGTCATGTTATCGACGAAAGAAAATTACATAAGTGTCTGAATATTACTTATAATAATTTCTGCATCTCCTTTCCTTTATTTTTTGAAGTTTTTTACATATATTTGCCAATATATTTACCAATATTTGTCGCCCTCTACTTTGCTTAATTGTCATATTATTTTATCACATGTGCGTGGATATAATCCATACAAACTCTTACTTCCTCATAAACGGGCTTATTGGGCACTTAGTGTTATAAAAAGAAAAACCCCTTTCCTCTGTTAAAGAACCACCGTAGCACAACTCCATGACCCT
>BMAV01011753.1:82249-121729 GCA_019973955.1 Trichonephila inaurata madagascariensis | reverse complement strand
ATATTGTAAATGTTCGTACTTGTCAAAGATGGTTTAGCAAATTTCGTTCCGGGGAACTGAGCCTCCAAGAAAGTAATCGATCTGGATGACCATCCAAGATTGATAATGATGTTTTGCGATCCATGTTGGAAAGTAATCCACATTTAACAAGTCAAGAAATTGCAGAAGAGTTTGGCATTCATCATACAACTGTTGGAGATCACATTAAATCTCTTGGGTTTGTGTTAAAGCGGAGTGTTTGGGTTCCACATGAATTAACGGAAAAGAATTTGTCTGATCGTGTAAGAATGTGTTCATCACATCTGATTAGACACAATGTGGAGCCGTTTTTGGACAAGCTGATTACTGGAGATGAAAAGTGGATTCTTTACGAGAATATTAAGAGAAGAAAATCTTACTGCAAACCAGGAACATCATCTGCAACAGTTGCAAAACCAAGAATCCATCAACGAAAAGTACTGCTTTGTTTGTGGTGGGACAGGAAAGGTCCAGTGTACTACGAGGTACTGAAACAGGGAAAAACCATCACCTACTGCAATCAACTGGATAAAATGAATGCAGCTATCAAAGAAAAAAGGCCAGCATTAGCCTCCAGAAAAGGAATAGTGTTCCACCACGGTAACGCTCGACCACATACTGCAATGGTGACACAACAAAAACTGAATCCGTTAGGATGGGAAGTCCTTGGTCATCCACCGTATTCACCTGACATTGCACCATTTTATTATTACCTGTTCAGATCTCTGCAAAATGATCTAACGGAAAAAAAGTGTTTCTAAGGCAGTTGCTGACTATTTTAACTCCAAGGACGAGAACTTCTACAAAATAGAAATTTATATGTTACCTGAAAGATGGCAACAAGTTGTAACAAATAATGGGGCATATGTAATTGATTAATATTAAACATATTTTTATAAATGCATTCAAATATTTTCTTTAAAATACGACAGAACTTTCCCTCCAACCCGATATATTACACCTTTTTTCTCAAATGGTCACAATCTAACTTTAAATTAATAGAAATATTTTTTTAATGATATCCCCCCAGGTCTTGCAAAAAAGAAATGTTCACTTAGAAAACCCTATTTTTTAATCTATAGAAACACTATATTACATAATAACATTAAATTTAAAATAGAAAGAAGGAATGGTTTCGGACATATCTAGAGTAGTGATTCTCAACCACTATGCTGCGGCATTTTTGTGTGCTGCCATTTTTTTAAAAATTATTAATTATACTCTGTGAAAAAAATGAATCCGATTCATCCGACCGTTATATATATATATATATATAATAAGGGTATTTGTGATACATTTAATTTATCCTTTCGTGGAGTTCATAATCTATTTGTGATAACGGATACAGCTGTTTTTGAATTATCTTGGGATGAAGAGGAAAAACTAATTTCGCTCTATAATAATCGAGATTTAACTTCAAAACATTCGGAAAAGTCAATTAATTCATTTTTAATTAAAATTAGAGGCGATTATCTCATAATAGCCAAAAAAGCTTTAAAAATATTGTTCTCTCTCACTCTCTACATCTTATTTGCGTGAATTCGGATTTTCAGCATTAACAAATATAAAAATGAAAAAAAGATCGAGACTTTTAAATGTAGATGACAAAAGGAGAGTGGAATTATATTATTTTTACGACCATATATAAACGAAATTATCAAAAGTCATCCAATTCAAATTTCGAATTAAATGTATTCCTATAATTAATTCCTCAATAAAGATTTTGTTGTCCTTTTTTGCACGTATTGTTTTATTTAATATTGAAAATTATTATCATAAACTATTTTACATAGTGTATTACAGATGAGTAAAATTCTTTTAAACTTATTTTATTATTAGTGTGTACCGCCAAATTTTAAAACTGTGAAAAGTGTACTGCAACAACAAAAAAAGGTCTATTGTGAACTTAAAGAGGAATTTGAAAATCTCCTGAGCTTAGCTGATTTTCAATCTGGTTTCGACCGGTGAACTCAGCGATTCTGACCTAGCGCGTTTATCGTGTCGTCCATCTCATCTCTTGACAAGACGAAATGACTGTAAACAACGCTAATCCCCCGATTTCGTTAATTTTTTCTGCTATCATGCATTTTTCTTTGATATCGATACAGTTCTATGATCTGTCTCAAAATACACTTTCCTTTATTGCTTGTGCTAATCTAGTTGAGTAATGCGAAATTGAACTTGAAAGGAAATAGTTTTTCCTCTTTTCTCTGAAATATCAATTATTGAGACATACGGATTCTCTAAATGAACCCTGAGGATCATTTCGCTTAGATTAACAACATCTTCTCGATGGTAAGTTTCTTGCTTACTTTCATATATGTGCTGAGTGAAGTGCCAACACGGGTATCATAGGTCAGAAAAGACGACGTTGCTTCTAAGTATGCCATTGAAAAGGAAGCAATTAATTCATGTCCGCCCATGCACCTAATGGAACATTTAAATGGCATCATGTTTAAATATATGGGATTTGGACATTGTTCCAACGATCGATAGGGTTCAAATTTACAAGGTGGCCGCTGTAACCAAGTGGTTAGTCACGGTAATTCTAGGTGTTGCTATGCATGATCTCAAGCATTTGTCATCACTTGATTGTCGTTCAGAAGGACTGTCACCAAAAGCCCTCGTGTATTTTCTAAGTGAAACTCGAACATTTAACTGTTTCGTGTTCTTTACTCCCCATTTTACTGTCGAGTTAGGACGAAGCCTTCAATAAAAATAATTGCAGAGCTTATTTACTCTAGAGCAGTGTTCCGCAACCCCTGGTTCGCGGACCGATACCGGTCCGTGGATCAAATATTACCAGTCCGCAAAAGAAACATTAAATTATTTCTTTTTTATTTACTGAGGTATATTTTTCTTAGGTTTGGGCTATTTTTTTATGAAAATCATTTAATATTCCTTGTCAAATCACTTTATATTCATTTTTTGGTGTAGCTATATTTTATTCAGAAGTTACGATTAAATACAATTAAATTAAAATTATTAAATCAAAAGTCTAAAGTATAAACAATCAACATCCTCCCCTTAGCGGGCCGCGGTAAAATTAACATACGTTGACCGGTCCGCGGCGATAAAAAGGTTGCGGAGCACTGCTCTAGAGCACAGTACGGTTCAATATGTGTTTCATTTTGTATCCTATCCCGAGGTACTAAGAAAGTTCTCTTTCATGGAATATTCTGTTTATAAATAATACGTTTGAATTGAATAATTGTGTTTGATCTATGAACTTGTCCTATTCGATTCATTTGCTTGAAACGACGTTTCGCTGCTAGAAGGGAAAATACTTTCCAGTTTTGGATGATTCTAAGCCTTTCATGGGGGTTAATGTACTCATATGCTAATCATTTTTACTGTACACTATCAAAATATGTTTGTCAAGCTTTGTTTTATTTTCTAGAAAGAAAAGATACGTGATGGTCTCTGATCTTAATGTTATCGGGTATTAACATCACTAAATATATACATATAAAAAAAATACTTTTAGTATTTGAATCACTCTTGGTCTTTAAACCCTTTCATCAGGTTCAAAGCTGACATTTTCCTTTTATCGCTTGATTTCCACTGGGAGAATTTTTTCTGGATTGTTAGCAGGTTCAATGATGTCTTAAGGCATAATCCCAGGGTCTCTGCCTCGTCTTGTTTTCTACTGTGCCTTAATAGCATCATGATTCGAAATCGTCTAATGTTATTCCAATGTCATGTCCATGTTTAAGGCCTACCTCCATTGCTGATTTAGTCTGAAGGCGGCAGTGGATGCCTAAATTGATGAGTAACGCACATTTATTTGTTAGGGTTACACGAGTATTTGATAATGTCTACTTAAAAGGATCGCGCAGGTGAGGCCAAAACGTCACTGGTTTTAAGACGGCGTTTCTCCGTTACTATGCTAATAAGCAATAAGACATGCATAAATTGAACTTTAAATTACTTATAAAATAAACGACCTGTTATGTTTGGTGGATGTGTAAAGCCAAACAATAGGTAGATCTTGAGCTTGTCCTCGCTCTTATTAACGAGCATACAGATTATATGTATGATGCACTAGTGGGTGTGGTTTTGGGAAATGATGTACTTGTCACTTTACTTCTAACTAACCAAATCCTATGAAAAACACTTCAACATTTGATCGAATCCTTTATAAATCGAATGAGGTGAACCTAATGTATTTCCATTCCATAATCTAATACTATATTTGAAGACCGACTTAGTGTTACACGTTTGAGCTCTGCTTCACGTAAAGTGTATTTTAGGAGCTATGAATTAACACAGAGGACATAGTTTTGAAAATAATCCACAGTTATTCGTTAAAAGCAGTTGGGTGGGCGGTCTCGTATGTTCTTCTTACACGGGATTATTGCGTTGACTTAGGAAACATAGCTGCTCATAATATGGAGATAAATATTAGTCTAAAGTATTCCATTTGAGAAATGTTTCCTCTTCACGTCTCTTGAGTCAATGCCGGGATCCGTTTGTCACACACTGAATGGTGAAAATGAGGAACCCCGATGGCTGAATGCTTACTTTTCGTGATACGACGATTGAGATAAAAAAGAGTAATCGCCTTGCTTTTTTTCGGCTTGGATTCTTTTAAATTAAAGAATCAGAAGAGTGACACTTTCTCTTTCGAATTGGCGGTCAGTGAGGTAAGGTGTTATATCCAAATTATTCATTTGTTTTTATTTTAAGGGGACTAAATTTTTTTATATCTCATTAATTTATGATAAAATTTTATATTTTTAATATGTTTGATGTTTAAAATTTCAAATTCAATGTCTCTTGTGAGGAAGCATCGTATGCAATTAGCATGATTTCTGATACTGTGCCCCCCCCCTTCGAGCTAAGAAGTTTAGAATCGCTTAGATGTGTATTATTCATTTTCATATTTCTTTAATAGAGCATTTGTGTCATATCTAATAATTTAGTGGACTTTCAAGTAGAAAACATATTTTTTAAATACATTGTTAGATTAGTAGGTTTTAAGTAAATCAGAAAACAGACAGTCGACATTATCGTGTGATGTATCTAAGCATCAGAATACCATTTTCATTTTGTTAATAAAATGGTAATTGGCCGGTGTTGTCGAATTGCGGGTTCGAAACCTAGTGCCACTGTAGACCCGCCGTGTTGAGGGGCTGATGCACGTTAAGTCTATGGATTCTCAGAGATCTTTCCCCATTTACCCCCGCTTAAGTGTCGTCCTCGTCACTTGACAGTGGCTCAAATTTACGAAGTACGTCATCTATAGCCTTCGTGTTGCTTTACAGTGCGATGTAAATTAGAATCATTTCAAACTTTTTTCCCCCTGTGTTAGCAATGCTCCCAGATGAATTTTTCTGGCTAAATTTCTTTATTTTACATAATTTTTAATGCGCCGCGCCACCCCCCCCCCCCGTAATAAATTTGAGCGTATTTTACATTTCATTGAAAATTCCCCTCTCCGGTTGCTTCCTTAGCAGAACGCTTTAAAATGTTGAACTATGATCAGATGGCGTCCCATTGAGCCATTGTGCTTTTTCATTGTTTATTGTTTATTGACCTGATGTATGCACATAATATTCAAGTGAAATGTACCCATTTTTAAAGTAAGATTATGTCTTTAAACTGAGCTGTAAAATACTTTGATATGTGCTTTGTCACATTCTTAGATGTTTTAAAATCTGTATCTCAGTATTGATTTAAGTTCATATGATAATTACATATCCTTCCTTAACATTTTGAAATACATCATTTTTCACTTGGATAGGTAAAGTGTAATATCATTTTTTAGCATTACAATAGTGAAAAAAGGATGGATTCACACGCTGTGCCGTTTGGGCAGCGTGACAATTAAGAAATTAAATACAGTCGAACCTCTGTATTGCGACTTTTTCTATATAGCGAACTTTTCCTAGAACCTTGAACATTTCACGATTTTCTACGTAAAATAACCTCTCTATAACGAAGTGTATTTTCTATATAACGAACTATTTCAAGTTATTCTCACTTTAACACATTTTATGGTGGTCATAAATCTTGAAATAATTTTATTAGATCCTAACTCGCCTAGAGCAATTGAGTTCTGGACGTTTCATCCAAGGGCAACCTTTAACCCCCATTGTCCAGTTCGCTAGAAAAATCTTCGATATCCCCTTTCACCCTCAATGGAGTTGTTTCGTGTCCTGGTTATAAAATAATGTATGTTTAATATTATTTGTATGCTTTAAATTAGAAAATGTCCTTAAAATTCATTAATATAAAATTATTTTCTTAATATTGAAAATACAGTGTATTCTTCGACATTCTTTTTTCTTGTTTTCCTTGCAGTTCTTCTTTTCTTTTTTTTAATGGATAAGATGCATAAAATAAATAGATATTAATTTACAAAAAGATGTGAATAACTACTTTATATGTTAATGTAGTGTTTATGAATTTAAAATTTGTTTTATGTGATTTATAAAGTATATTAAAAGATGAACCTCTATAGAACGATTTAGGGACTTCGTTATATAGAGGTGTTCATTTATTTACGTCACAGCTATTAATTACACTTACATAGAAGCTACGCATACTATTGATTATTTCATTAGTTTAGAATATATTGTTTATGAAGGAGGAGGCAACACAACCGTCCTCTTTGGTGTTTTCAATGAACTGACCTCTCCTCTGTCGGGGTGATGCGATTCGTTTCTGACACCTCGACTTACACATGTGCCCAGCCTTTGGGTTTCTCATGGTAATCGGTTTCGCCGTGGTGTCACAGGAAAAGACCCCGCGTAGGAACGGTGTTTTACTATCCACAAAAAAGTCGATTTTTCACCTGCGTGATGCGAAAATGTCACAACACGGAAGCATTTTTCTGTCGGAAACTGTTGTGTTTCCCCAAAAATGAGAGCTAATCGAGAAGTCCTAAAGTAAGTCTGGACAAAATTACGTTGTACGTTGCTGCATTACTAATTCATCCAGAAGCTCGCAGAAAGACTTCGAGGTCTTTCTATTGCAATCCCATTGAAATCAAATGAACCTATTGAAAAGAGAATGGAAACATTATGTAGTTGACTACAGGAGATCATGAACAACGCACTAAGAGCAGGAAATGCTCATTTAAATAAACCTCTGGTGATGTGAGATGATGAGTATTGAAGAAAAAGCAGTCGCAAGATCGATATATATATATATATATATACATATACATAGTGATGTTCCAGAAGAAGTTGTATGGGGATATTGAAAATTATTAGGCATGAAAAATTCCTGTAAATGAGTCCAAGCATGTCTTGCAGCGTTTTGAATTCTGTTCTTTTTATTCTTAGCATTAAGTGTTTCATAAAATAGAAAAAGCCTCCTCGATGAACCTTTTTCGAATGGAAACTATTGGAGCGATTTCTTTCATATTGTATGGATTTTAATACATAATAAATTATAGTTAAAAAAAAAAACAACTTAAAAACACGCTTTTATAGTGGAGTCGAACTAAAAAGTGAAAAAATAATTCTTAATATAAAAATAAAATTATTAACGAGAAAATTTATGTCATTGGGGTAAAAGCGTGGTGTGCTCTACATAAATTGTTATAATTTATTACTAGTTCTGTTCCAAAATGCTGAGTTAGTGCAAAAATGTAGTACAAAGCACATCCCACGCTTTTACCACAATGACATGAATTTTCTCGTTAAAAATTTTATTCATATATTAAGATTTACTTTTTAGTTTGATTCACTATAAAAGTATGTTTTTTAGTTTTTTTGAACTATAATTTATTTTTCATTTTCTAGTTCAATCTACAATAAAAGCTTTGTTTAGTTTTTAAAACTATTATTTATTCTTTGTTGAATTTATCCTTGAGTCTGATATTTGGAGCCGGAATTACGTGGCTGCTAGAATTAACATTGCTCTTCAATGAATATTAATTAACGGGTCTGAAGGGTATTTATTCTCTCCGTTTACGGGGCCTCGGATGAGTCCCATATCGTTATATTTCAAAGATTCCTTCTCTACAGATACAGGTCTAACCAATAAAAGTGTGTGAAGAAGAAATATTAAATGTCAATCGTATTATATATTACCTTTTAAACGTATTGCTATAATATTAATTCGTGTCATCACTTCTAAGCGTATTGCTTTCTAAAAATAAAAAATATTTAGTAGTAAGAACATAAATTATTTTTATTCACATGCAGTCTTTCAATTTTTTTTTTCTTCCTTTCTCATATAAAGAACACTTTTTTGTTTGTTTTATTTGTATTAATAACAAGCGTTTTCATTTTTAGGGTTGCACCTTTTTAAGGAGTAGGTTCTTTTATTCGCCAAATTTGGAAATAGAGTATGGAATTAGTCGCCAAATTTGAAAACCGTATATGCAATTAGTCGCCAAATCTAGAAATCCTTAAAATCGTTATTTTTGACGATCCTGATCAGGACAATGGAACAAAATTTTGAAATTATTGTATTGTCATTGGTCCTTGACAAGTGTGCAAAATTTCGAATTAATCTGACCTTTTAAAGTGGGTAAAAATCGAGTCCAAAGATTCCATTACATACAAGTGAAACTTATAAAAGCGTGTTAAAAAAGAAAATGTCGAAACTTTTTTGTACTATAGCTTCCTTGTATTTAGAATTTGAATTGAAAGTTCTCTCTCTCTATATATACTTATATTATTATCTCTATATATAATTTTTTTTCTTCATGAAGTACCTTCACAACTCTTTTTGAACTGGAAAGTAATTTTCTGTAAGCGGAAATATTTTTTGTTCTACTTGGTTGGAGGCAGTCGTTGAACGAATGTAGTCGTTTGGTTTGGCAGAAAAAGCGAATTTTATAGTAAGGCTTCCCCTGTGTTCCAAAACTGTAATCCCTATTGGGGAATTTACTCCTTCAGCATTTCCCCGCAAGGGGAAAAATGATAAGAATACTGTGTAGGAGCTACGGAGCCTTAAATGTGATTTATTGTGGAATGAAATAAATGATTGAAATGAAGTGAAGTAGAAATCTGCACAAGAGCATTGGGTGAGGCGGGGGAAAGTGAAAAATAATCCTACGGTTGCTATGACGTCGACAAGAAAAGGAGACTAAAAATACTTATTATTTTACAGTTGTAAATACTGTTTGGGCCTGTGCAGGGGAAATAGTTGTTTTAGAATTAACCGGGAATTTTTTACCGAACTACATTTAGTCAAAACGATATTTGCATTACGTCACATGATTTTTAATGAAAAAGTTACTTTTCTACGAACCATATTTTATGCTATATATCGCTAATGGAATTTCAATGGTATTTTTTTTTACAACTTACATTTTGGGTATCCAATCTCTTTTGGAAGCATGTATGGAATATATACAGTGAGCGTGAAAAGTGTTCGTACATGTACAATTTTCTATGAAATTTAATGTTTTCCACTAATAAAAATTAACATATCGGAATTGCAATTTTTTAAAATAATGTCTGCAAATTGATCTTATTCTAATAACATAATAAATTTTTTACGAAATAACTTGTTTTGAAAAATTAATAATCAAAAGACTACTACAAAAATTACGCGACACAAGTCTTCGTACACTTAAAATAAATCTCAACATAGCTTTAAATATTGTGTTTCTTCCTTCACGTAGTACTTAGTAGGATATCTTTTAGCGTCCACATCAATTTTTGTTGTTGTTACTTATGCCACCTGAGCGACAACAACATCAGATCAAGGTCCACGAAACTAATCTCGGAAAGTGGTTAGATTTACGCCTGCCGTTAGCCGTAGCTTTGAGCACCATGTAGGTGACAATGTTATTTGGCTCGATTCTACCCCAATTTTAAGGGAGAACACCCTGGAGGTGGTCAGGGGCCTCCCACACTTCACTTCCTCTTCCATAAACCTCATGAGAGGACTTGTGGCTCGACTTGCTAAGAGTACCCCCATGCCGCAAAGGTACTATACATTTACAAATATCCATGCCTTCTCTGGGATTCGAACCCAGGCCCAAGGGTACAACAATCAGCGTTACTAACCACTCTACTGGGTGGGTAAATACTGGAGAACAATTTTTAAACGTCTTGGTTTTGATTTCATATGCTTTTTGTAATTTCTGCATCGATATTCCTTCATTCTTTGATTATTGTTTTTACACCACGTTTTGTTTTTTTAAATTCAAGGTTTCACTAGGTATGTTCCACTGGGCTTAAATCAGGTGATTTAGATGTTTTCAGAATTTGGGAGCACTTACAGAGACACCAGTGGTGTACATTGAGGCGTCATTATTTAGTTAAAAAATGAAGTTACGACTAATATCCACATTTTGGGCTGATAATTTCAAATTGTTCCTTAAAATAAGTAGAGCTCATGATTTACAATACCATCAGAAAATACCAAATGACCTAATTCTAAAGTCGATTTACACCCCCACATCTCCACTTTCATGCTTCACTGTTCAACTAGATTCTTGGGATTAAGTTTCAGAAAATTCAACAGTGACAGAAAATTCAAAATTTTTGGTTCCGAAGGGCTTATAATAGTTAGGAGAAGAAAAAATGACGAACACAAGAATTTAGTTAGAATAAGAACACCTCCACCTGCATGCTTCAGCAAAGAGGTTGAGGTGCTCTTGTGTGTGTGGGGGGGGGGTATAAATCGGCTTCAGGATTAAGTCATTTGGTATATTTCGATTTTATTGTGAATCATTAATTCTATTTAAATATTTTAAATAACAATTTGAAATTATTGCCCCAAAATTTGAGTATTAGACGTAACTTGATTTTTTTTTAACGAGATGATGACTCCAAGCTCACTGTTCTCAATGTACGCCACTGGTGTTTTTGTAAGTGTTCCGAAATTCTGAAAATATCTCCTAAATCACTTGATTTGAGCCCAGTAGAACATATTAGGGGAGAATTTGAATTAAAAAAAGAGAACGAGTTGCAAATATTATTGAAAAAAAATTGCGATTCCGATGTATTAATTTTTATTAGTCGAAAATTTTAAATTTTTTTAAAAAAAAATTGGTAAGTGTACGAACAGTTTTGACGCCCACTGTATATAATAAGAGGAACAATATATCTTAAAATTTTTTATCGTATTACAGGGATGGGAAATTAAAATTGTGTGAGTGTGAATTTCAGAAAACAATAAACAAAGTAGAATCTATTGAGCTTTGAAATCAACTGCTGAATTTCAGTTCTTTCGACCTACGATTATTTGAAATGAAGTGTATTTAAAAAAAAAAAACGAAAGCTTAGAATGTAAAATTTTTTTATTAGATCTTGGTTTTCAAAATTAACAAATAATTTGGATGAGATACTTTAAAAGTTTGATCTTGATCTCGTTAAGTAGTTCGCTCATTGTTCACAATTCCATAAGCTGTACACATGGTTCTCGATTTTTTAGTGTCATTTTATCCGCGCGGGGAGGGCTTGAATAAAAACAGGAATAAGATATAAGTTAGCACTTTCTTTTACGATATTTTTCTAATGGATCAAGAAATAAAGGGTACAATGGTCTTTCGTGAATGACTTTTTCCAAGTGAATCTTTTTACAAGACATTACATTCCAAACAGTTGGAATATCTTGTGGTGGCTAATGCGTAGAGATAAAAAGTACCGTGTTGGGAATATTTACATGTTTTACGGAACTTTAATCTACTGACTCCTAAATACGAGAACCGTTAATTTTTGTTTAAGTTTTTTGAGTTGGACCAGAGTGGTGTAGCGGTATCATTAGCATTAAAAGTAAACAGAAGTTGGGCATTTCATGAACAACAAGTCCATGTCTTGGTCGTGGAGAGATTATCTTGCATTCTTAACTTCGATATTTTATTGTTCACATACGATATGTTAACATATCCGTATTGTACTTCAATTCATTGCCATCACGATTCTTCAAATTAACATTTTCTTTCAAGTAGCGCCTTCCCCTAAATTGTTAAAGTTTCTTTTTGTGAAATAATATCTAGCCTTTGAAAATTCTCCCCATTCGAATGAATGAAACCAAAATAGAAAATAATTGCCTGCTTAAAATACGGAATGGGATGAATTCTATTGATCGAAAGGATCATATGGCCGAACTGCCTTGGACATCGCCCTTTGGCGGCCTTAGGAGGAGGTGAAAGGTCTGCGAGGCCATGTCAAGGGAAGTGACGCTTTTAATGCTCGCATCAAATATGATAACGAAGCTCAGATTTATCGATAATCTGGCAGCACTGAAGCTGTGCTGCGCGGATGACGTCTATTAAGTGGTTGTGGCATGAGGTAGACACAGACAAAAATGCTTTCCATTTTTTTTTTTTTTCGTATTCAAAGCAATGAAATGAGTCTCAACATTTTGTTGTCGAATAGTCATTCTTAATTGTTCTAAAGCAAAGTTGTTGGATAATTTTGTAAAAAATGGAATGTTACAGAATATTTTTTGTTTAGTTGAACAGGAGTGGCGTAAAATTTGACCCTACAATTTAGTCAAAAAAGCGAATAAACTTGAAATTTCCAAAGTGTGATTTTGAACATTGTATTAGGTATATAATATTAAAATACCAGAACATGTTTAGAATTCTTTAAATTACACGCTATCAATCGGCCTATAGTTAAGTCATGTAGTTGTTTACAAGCGGAATAGTAGGAATTTAAAACTTGAATCAATTTTTTGTGCAAAAGGTATTAAAAGTTTCTAAATTTTAGGCTCTTTGGATTTTGCAAAGAATATAATTTTCTTTTTAAAGAAAGGAACTAAAATTAACATATATAAACATTGTGTATATCTTACAAATTTATGGAAATAATGAATGAATCAAAACTAGCATTTTCCCTTTCTACTTATCAAAATGTATCTATCATAATCAAATGCCCTGTACGATACGCGATGTCATCTCATGATTGAAGCAAAGTGCCTATAGATGCAAACACACCCACAAGATCCGATTGCGATGTGAGGAGTAAACATAAAACAAATTGTTATAATTCCAGAACAAACGAATAATATATTTTAGAAATTAACCACGTTGCAATCTGAAGAAATCAATAAGGCTTTGATCCATCACTAACCTGGATACAAGTTATCACCCGGTGTGGCGTAGATTGACGAAGTTCCCAGATGCTTTCCTTGCCACGTTGCCTCCAACTGTCGGGGTCAACCCTTCTGCAGTCGTCTTCCCATAGTGGCCCAATAGGTTCTATAGGAGAGAGAGAGATCAGGTGACCTAGCTGGCCAAGGAAGTGTACGGACCGGTACGCTGTGGCACGATTAATTGCTAAAAGTGTTCCTCTGTCATAGGAAATAACACTCAAAATCATAATACTGATGAAGTCCTGTGTGCGTTCTATAGCAAGGGCAGGTTACCTAGGCTGCCGTTTCCAGATAAGTCTACGGTTGGTGTGACGGGAACGGGACTTAGTACTAGACAAAAATTTCCCAGTCAGCACGGTTTCAAATAGATTTGATCCTGATTTCACGGTTGTTTAGGCGTGAGCGTAAATTCTTAATCGTCTGTCATTTGGGACACCTTAGAGTTGATAGTCAAGAACACACACAAATTTCCTGTTGTGACAGCTGCTCTTCCCGTGGTCGATGCTGATATCAGCCTTTGCTGACCCACTCTTGCCAACATTGTCTAATCTCCGCATTGCGGCGCCCCAGATGTCCAGCGATCGTTCAACCAGACTCTTTCAGTTCGAATGCACTCTTTTAATCTCTGACACATGCTTGTAAAAGAGCACGAATCCTTCGGCGAGGCATTGTTACAATCGTCATAAGCTATCCTGAGTCGAAATGCAACAGAATGGTCGAGAATTGCTCCTTATATCCACCTGCTGAATACGCAGTTCTGATGCGATTCCCACTATTTCATTCTTTGGACGCTAAAATTTTATCATTTGCATGTTCGATCAAAATGTTTGGCATTCGAAATTTCATTACAATCGGATAGTTCCTTCGTGGTGCGTCGATCTTTTGTTTGTTTGTTATAGAATGTGTGTAATGCATCAAAGTTTGACAAATTAAATCCATTGACAATACACATATTGCTTGCAGCTTCAAGTGCTCTAATTATTTTTAATTAAAAACTTTGCTTAATTTTATCGGGTTGTTACGTCCAATAGTGAGTGTTTAATATCATAGTTTTAATCGAGAAGATAATAATTTTAATAAGCCAAAGTAGCCCCCCTAATTGATTCAAAAGGTTTTATTCGTGGATCCGCGAGTTTTATTCAAATAAGTAATGATGTTAATTATGCTCACAATTTAGACGTGATTAAATAGATTCCATGGTAGGGGTTCCGACATGATATTACTAACAATCGGTACAATAATTTACTATACTAGCTAATACATTATTTATATGTAATTAAAGAATATCTTTGTCAAAAATAATTCTATGAAAAAATAGGGTCGTTATATGTATTAGTGTTTTATTTCTTAATTATAGTATTAGAATTAAAAAATCGCTTTTATCATTTGACAATTTTTCTGGCTTTAATTATATGCCGAGCAATGTTCCAACTAGTCGATAGAATCTGTCATAATTAAAATTAGTTTTATCAAAATATTTTTTGAGCGTTACTGTATGTTTAGTGATGCAGGAGCACAAGAATAGTTGCTTTATAGTAAAAAGACCAATTGTGTGTTTCCTTCCCATTTTTATTAATATTGAAATGAAGTTAAACTACAGATTACTGACCTCTCAATTCTGAAACTATAACAGGAATTTCCCCCCAAACTAGAGGTACTAAATGCAAAACCACGATAATGTGTAGAAGTGCTAATCACTTCCAACTGGTTCATAATTACGAGCATCCTGTACTTGATTCAGAACAGATGTAATTGCCTATTCATAGAGAGGTCGGAAGAGTCGGTTTGAAATGGAAAGTTATTGCTCATAGTAATCAGTTAAAATCGGTGGTTGATGTCAATAATTTACCAGAAGAAAACTGGATCGGATTCCGAAATTATATATATAAAAAAAACAACAAATTTTGTTTTATATACTTTTGCTGGAATTGAAATCGTTGTGTCGTTTTTATTGTCGCATCTAGCGTTTTAGCATGTGTTCCTTTAATTTATTCAAAGACAATATACCTTATATATGAGATGAAAACAAAATAAAGTTTTTGAGCAAACTTTCAGTATTATGATGGTACAATACTGATTCTGTTGAATTAGTTCCAAAATGGCACAGAAAGACACGTTAAGCTTCCAAAGAGAACCACCTAATTTTCAGGCTTTCAACTGTTAAAACTTGTAAATGGACGATAGTAAATTAGTCTCTTAACTTAGTTTTTAATAAAAATTACTATAGTAGCCGAGATATACATAAAAATTATATCGAAGGAATATATTGTTTTGTAAAAAGTTTTTTTTATTGTAATTTTATTGTATTTTAACGAGAATTTTTCATTTCTTCTAGAACAGAGTGTTAATAACTCTTCAATATTCGAAATAAAATAATTTCTTATTTATTGCCATTCTACCAAGATAAATATTTTAAATATAATCAAAGCAATTGCATTTATAACATATCGTCTGCTCCATACACAAATTATATGCAAATTGCTCTCAACAAAACGAGCATAGTCATTTCTTTGAATAAATTTTTGATGAATTCATCACATCGCAAGCTGATAAACGATATCGTACAAATTTCTGAAACTCGGATGTTAGTGGGAGACAAAAATAAAAAAATAAACTAAAATATCTCAATTCTCTGTAGAGCCGAAATTTCGAAATGTAAACATTTAGCAAGTCATTTGATCGGATAAAAATGTTCGTGAGAAGCAGTGAGAAAGCGGAAAATAGTGTTCAAAAAATATTCGAATACTGATATTTCGTTGTAAAAAAAAATAGCAATTGTGCTCAATTTAAAACTGTGACTAGCATTTTGATGATGCAACAGAGACTGAAGTAGTAACAGCAGCAATTACTTGACATGAATCTACTCTTCGATGCAAAAATTTTTATTTGAATTTTTGATTGCTACATAACTCTGTGGAAATGGAAACAATATAATTTTTTTTTCTCGAAAAAAAACAGTCGAGTTACAAGATGGAATTTTGTAATCTGATAACCAATATTTTTTCAGGTTTATGCAATATTCACCGATAAGAAAAAAGAATTTTTTTCCAGTGAGCTAATGACGTACAAATGAGTTATAATCGTGCACTGCGATTATTCTTGAATTTCTTTCTTCCGAGTGGATTATTTACCCAGAAGGAGAAAGAGTTTACTAATCTTACGAATTAGACAGAGCCGAATTTAATGAGTATGTGGGAAAAACATGTGTATGTTCAGAGGACGTTGTACAGAATGTTGTTATCAGTATATTTGAAGTTCAGAAAAAGTTTAAGCAAATATGACATCGTATGAACATATTTTTTTGCAATGAATTTATTGTAAGAATTATTTTTATGAACAGGGGGAATAAAAAAATAAGTTAATCACAAGAAATTGTTTCAATTTTCTTAGAAATGTTATTTTTTTCAAAATTGTAATGTAATTTGTGTATTAAATTACATTTAACTGATCAACTAAAATCAACATTTAAGTGATTAATATATGAATATATTGAAAAGGATTTCGCCGCAATATATCCCTTTAGTAATCCTATTTTTGCATGTATGAAATGTGTTTATGGCGTGAAGTGAGAATATATTTAAGGTTTATTACAAGCCATATAAATAGTAAAAATGAATGATAAAAAAGGTTAAACATATTTTTAATTTACAGCATTATAAAATATTATAAGAATTACTAATTACTTAGGTTGAAACATGGAAATTGAATAAAGGGGAGAGCACGTCTTTCCTCGTGCGAGTTCGAGAAGTTCGAGCGAGTGTCCGTTCATATCAGTTCACTTCTCCTGCTCGCCGGTTGGTTCCAGTTAAGAGGAATTAGGTGGGTGCCGAGGCACGCTACAGTGTTAACTGAGAAGTGCTTGGAAGAATTTGTTTCGTCAATCCAAGACACCAATCTTGAATGAAGACGCCTCCCCCTTGGTGTGGTGTGGTAGTTAGGAGAAGGGCGTGCCAGCTCAGGTGTCGTCATCCGCACTTGACCATGGTTTAAAATTACGAGGTCCGTCGCCAAAAGCCCTCGTGTGACAGTGCGACGTTAATATTCCCTCACCCATTAATGTTTTGAAAAGTTAGAATAACCTAATCAAGCTTCCCTAAATTCCTGCTCTTCCATTCCAATATGCGATATCCTTCACGATGTGAGTGATAAGAATTCTTTACTAAGTTATAATATTTATTCAAATGTTTCCACAAGTCTATGATTGAATGATAGAATGATTTATCTGAGAAGAGTAATTTTCTTTTCTTCTGTATTCACTTGTGCTTGGGAGGGGGGGCGGGTCCGGGGTCAAGTGCTCCATCCTTATCGAACGAATTCAGAATCGGGCCAATCGTTTCCGAAGCACTTCACGTTGATGAGCGAAGTTCAAACTTCTTACGGTCTGCGATTTTGTGGACCTTCTTGATCGGCCTTTTGGGGTAGGTGACCCTCTTTTATCATTACAGCGTTGTTTTACTGGGGAAGTGGGTTTTGAATCGGGAAAAGTAATAATAATAATAAAATAAATCTGCTTTCCACGGTTAAATTCTTTTATTCGCGTTTTAGTCGTAATTCAAAAGATTTAAAAGAATTCTATCGGCTGTAAATGAAAAAATATGTTTGATTAATTTGTTCACAATGGGACAAAAAAAAAAAAAAAAAAAAAGGAGGTAAAAACTTATATTTATTGAAAATTGATATCTGTATTGCAATTCAGTAAATAAGTAAATAAATATTTTTTTATTTGATCACATGTGCAGAACAAAGAAAGTGCATTGAAATGTTTCTGAATCAAATAAACTCAAATTTTTTGTAGCTCAATTATAATTTTTTTTTTTTAAATAAAAAATTCTATAAATTTTTTTTTAAAAAAAACTGATTTTATTAATTGAATTATATAAAATGTAATTTATTGTGCTTATTATATATATACTATTTGTTTTGTGTTGGTAGTTTAAATCAAGGGAACCTTTTACTTGATTTAATTTGTTGAAAAATAAATCCTGCACATTTGATCTCACCATTGCTATAAACTGATTTTTAGGTGACTAGATTAAATAGCACCTTTTTCTAAATTCTGAAAGTTTTTTTATAGTTATTTATATTTCATTAATGAAATGCTTCCATATATTTTTTGTATATTACTGTGTAACAATAAAGAATTATGATTGAAAAAATTTAACTTTTATGTTAAGAATTCTTATAACACAAGTATATGATCTGAATATGTATTCCTGAATTGTTAAATCAAATATTCTATGTTTTTAATATATTCCGGTTAAAAAAAAAGAAGAAAAATTAAAATATTTTTAATATATATTTTTTACTATTAAGTACTTCATAATAAATTTGTTAAATTAAAATGCATGATTTGTTTTCTGAATAAGCCATTAATGGAGGTGTTATATATATATATAGCTTGATTACTATTCAACATTCAAGAAAAAAGGCAAAAAATCACATCCAATATAAAGCTCCACAATTTAATGTTGCTTGCTCAGACATAGGACTGAACTGCAGGGTAAAAATTGTTTTAAAATGTCAACTTTCCCCGTTTTTCACAATATTCCTGGGGGGGGGGGGAATATGAATTTCTTAAAATAATAGGAGAGTAACGAAAATACACAAGTAAATAAAAAGCAATAAAAGTTTTAAATTAAAAGAAAAATATGCCTATCTCCAGTGCAGAAAGAATATTTTGAAATAAATTTGAAAGAAAAAAAAAACATGACAGCAGAAACAAAAGTATGATTGAAGTCTGAGATTAAATTTTATGGGTTTTAACTGTGACAATTAAATAACGACTAGTTTTAAAAATTAGCTTTATTGAAAACAATGTACAAACACCTTTTAATCCCCTTCAACATACTCTCCTTCCCTATCCATACATAACTGTATGCGAGGTTTCCACGGTTCAAAGCAGTGCTGCGGCTTATTAGATAACACCATCTTCTGTAAGTGTGTCGTTTTTACCTTCACCTTTCCTACAGACTGAAAATGTGTTCCCATCAATGCATTTTTCACTTTAAGAATCAGGTAGAAGTCGTATGTGGTGTGAGATCTGGTGAGTATGGTGGATGCTTGAGTGCAGCAATTTGTTTATCCACCGAGAACTGTTTTACAGAGAGCGCAATGTGCATGGAGGCATTGTCTTTGTGCAAAATCAACGTGTTATTGCTCTACAAACCTTGCCTTTTCATCCTCACTCTTTCTCAGGACTTCAATGCAGTGCTGCTGTTTTACCATTCAGCTTCGAAGTACCCATTCATTCATGATGATGCCATTAATATCGAACAAAAACAACGGGCATCACCAGTTTTTGATGTCACAGATTGACAAGAACGTGCATCATCTTCAGCAGCATTCCAATCTTCTGAAAACCATTTGTGTTATTCAAAAATTTGGCTATGATTATCTCCAAACACTCCTTTAACAATTTAAAGCATTAAGTTGGAGTTTATTTATTTTTTCACAAGGAATTTAAATTTATGTGTAGCTCGTTTTTTACGTTTATCGTGATCGTGGCACTTCAAAACCACAACATCGTTCCCAAACAAGGATAAAAAACAAACTGATCTAAATGGAGCAGTGATACTCAACCTGCGGGCCGCATGTGGCCCGGTTATGGCCCATTGCACCAAAAAATTCTATCATTTAAGTACAATGTACTAAAAATTTAGCAGAAAATTCTATCAATGAAGCAATCAAATCTTTTATTTTTTCTATTAATTTGCTTCTTTTGATAGTATAGAATGTGTTATATATACATGATCAGTGAAATTTTTGTCTTTAACGAAGTCCGATACTAGAAGTGGACTATCATGGATATCTTTCCAGTCCAATTCAATGCAGCCCAAGATGTTCTGAGGTGAAGCCTGTACTAACTGGCATTCAGGACGAATAGGAAACTTCTTATTGCCTCCAGAAAAAATGAGACTTTTTAAATGCCCACCGGCAAGTTAGAATAGACAAATGTAGGACTGTCTGTCACAAGGAAGAGATAATAGAATATAAACAAGAGGTTTGGTCATTGATGAAAGGAAATCGAAACTACCCCTTAACTTGGTAAAAAAAGCATAAAAGTAAATATTTTTTGTGTGTGTTTGATAGAAAGGTTAGTGTAAAGTATTAAAATGAAAACCGAGAAAATGAGAGTTTTGATATTTTGATCAATTTTGTTTTGTCCAATGCGGCTTTGGTCTTATGTTGTCCCTCTCCCCCCATCATACTCATGTTGTGGTCCACATGGAATACTTGTCATATTTATATAGCCCACCGGGAAAAAAAGTTGAGTACCCCTGATATCGAGGGTTAAAGAGAATAATGTGCTACCAGCACTGGAAAGATCAAGGACAGCTATATTCCATTCCCACTCCTTCACACCAAGCCTAATGGCTAAGCAATGAGCAGTCCGAAAATTTGTCACACCTCTTACTTTTGCTATGAGAAAAATCTGAAGAATTTCTCATTTTTTATATTTAATTAGTAACAATTATAATTATTTAATTAATAGTTTAGGATTATATTTTCAAAAATATATATACAAATGTGATTATTCCAGAAAGAACTTTTTTAACAATGTGAACATTAAATGGATAGTTTATTGTTATGTATGTGTATGTATACTGGGTGAGTCTCAATTGCTTTTACAAAACGAAAATGGTAATAGTATCCATCCAAAATAACAATAATTATCATGGAACATGTGGTCACATTCCACTCTAACTTTACTCTTTTCTGCCTCTTTGAATGGAATGCAACTCTACAAGCCATGGTAATTATTACTCAACTGAATGAGTATTATCGCCACTCTTATTTTAAAACAACAACAATTAAGACTTATCCTGTATATATACATATATATGACTACTTGCCCCATGAACATTATTATTATTAACATATTATGTTATTCATTTCTTGGATATTAAAGCTGTTAACTCATACATACCTACATATAAACCTGAAAACTATAACTGTTTATTAATAGTGACTTACGTTTTAAAAAAAATGGCTGCAGTATTGTATTTTTATTATTGTTATTACTATAGTTGTTCTATGTTCTTCATTTAAAATTATAATTACGTTATATTTCAGTGAAAAGATGGAAAGGTTTCAGCTCTATAAAGTGTAAATTTAATCCAAAATCTCCTCCAAAAGTGTGTGGAGTTAAATCTATTTAACTGACTTTTTAATTTAGTGAGTACTACTTATTTTCTCTTTTATATTTTTATTATTAAGTACATTTTTTGCTGTTGAATTGTTATAAAGAGCTTCTGTATGAATTTTTTTTCAAGAAAATGAAACAAGAAATATTTGTTGTGCATTTATGTTTTCTAACCTTCACGAGACTGATGAAGTCAGACAAGATTGCAAAGATAATGTTGAATGCAAGAAAAGGATCCTTACAAGATACATACAACTTAAGATAGGCTTTACAGAAGCCTGGTCAATATAACATTTGGTAAAGATCTTTGTGTCTTATGTGACACTTGATGTAACCAACAGTGTGAGAATGCAATATGACAGTTTCTGTCTCTCTCAAGGGCTACAAGGAGACCCAGTACATTCAAAAAATGAGTGGGAGGCACCTTTTTTTTATATTTTTTTTCAGCGAGTATAATTCTAAAAAGGAAAGGGAGGGGAGGGAGCTGTAGATTGCAACCATCCTTGGCTAATTTGTTCTCTATTTAGTTGCTGTAAAGGTCTACATGAGATGGTATCTATTAAAAAATAGATATCATGGGGCAGAGGTGATAAGTTTCAGTTTGTGTAGGGTAGAGAAATTGGTTTAGTTGCCAACCAATATTGTCGAGGGGTTGGAGCAAGCTACAGCTATCAGAAAGAATCCAAAGATATGACCTTGATTCTTAGAATAGCCTCATGCTCCACATCAATTGCTATTAATTCACTTCAGAAATTCTGGATTGTGTTGCTTAAGAGTCAATTTTTCTGGAGGGGGAGTTATTAATATAGATATTGCTACTTGCTTCGTCAGATATTTTACTGCTCTCAAATAAATCTCAATGACATTATTAAGGATGTTGTTAGTGATCCCCAATACTAATTGTCTAAAATAGATTGTGACAGAATCTTTTTTTTTAATGACAAGAGAAATAAGTTTTTTTTTTTGGAAGTGGACTCTGGAGTGTCCCTCCAAAGAATTCGAGCAACGTTGTAGTGAGTAGAGCTCTACGTTTCCAGTAAGTAAATTCTAGACTCAATTGAAAGGGGTTCTTTTCTTTGTCTGTTTCTCTCTAATTATTTAAATATGTAGTAGTTTCATTAGACAAAGAGTTTTCTGAGACTAAAGAGTTTATTATGGTATTTAACTAGTTCACCATGCCTTTAATAATGAAAATGCTGAGAAACTGTCTCAAAAAGAACAATTTTTGAAGAACAATTGTGCTTCAATAATCCAGTAATAATATGAAGAGTACTCAATTAAACTTGCTCTAGTTTTTTCAGGCTGGAGTCAAAGGCATAACAATAAATTTGGCAAATTGTATTTAAGAATTGGGAGACTAAGCATTAAATAAGTATCAGTTGCTCAATCCCAACCAGTGATAGATTAAAGAATATTAAGATGTCTCCTGGGGCTGTGGGTAGAGCCTAGAGTGGTTAGAGCATTGGACTCCAGACCGAAAGGCCGGAGTTCGATGCCTGATGCCACCAAATACCCTCAGAGTACACACAGAGTACATGCTCGTTAAATCAGCGGTTCTGAAAGTCTTGTAGGCTGAATCAAAAATGCAGGGGACTGGAGAATATTTCCCTTCCTTTCAGTTCCATGCCAAAATTGTGGAAGTGGAGATAGGTGGTGTCGCTATCTATCGTAAAGAAGTCCAACCTGTCTCACAGGCTCTGGCAACATTCATACCTTCCCTTCGGGAAGGACACAACAACAAGATGTCTTCTACTTTGAAAATGCAGTATTCAATATGTCTGCAGTTTGTAATTTTTTTAGGGGGGGGGGGGATACTAAAGTAAACCTTAAATATATTTAGAGTGCTTTTCATAGGTAAGCTCCTGGTTATTTAATCTCAGTTTAGGTAATCATTTGTTATTATTTATATTTATATTATTAATCCCTAAGCAAACCACACTGATAATACAAAAAATTTGAATTAATTGTCATAAGATTCATTGAAGATAGAACTGAAGTGTAGTGCCCTGCTTTATGTTGTGTGTTTGAGTAGTTCATATTTTTCAAATTATACTAAATTCCTTTCTCATATTTTATGTCACTTTAAAATTTTTTTTTTCTTATATGAAATAAAGCATCATTAATATCTTATGCTTTCCAGTTCCTTTTTTTCTAAAAGCCCAGTACTTTAATAATGTACTGGTATTGCAAATATGTGTCTTCAGCTTATATATCCACTAAATATTTTTTATCCATTAATCTTAATCTATGATTTACTCTAATCCTATTTAAATTACTGAAAAAAACATTCTCTGTTTCTTATGTAATAATAATAAAAATTGAACTTATTTTCAATGTGTAAAAATTGATACTTCTGTACAAAATAAGTTTAAATTTGATTTCTAACTTCTTAGATAATTAATAGTATGATTTGATGATAAAAGAATGCATTTTTCTTTCTTGATGCTTATTCATTTTCTTTGTTACTTTTAGGCATGTCCACCATGGTCGAAACACGCTCCTCGCCAGTTGCCAACTTTTATAAAGAACGGAGCATTCTCATTACTGGAGCCACTGGCTTTATGGGAAAGGTAACTGATTTGTATTAGTTATTGGTTTACATTTCTTGGTTTTTCCTCATCATTCATTTTTCTGCGTCATTCTCTCAATTTATTCTTTTCTTTTGTATAAAATTTTATCAGTCTGTGAATTTTTAGAATTTTGTTTATTTTAATGTTTGTTTAATGAATTTTTGAATTATGCCATTTGTAATCTTAAATGTTGTAGATTCTTGTTTTTAATATTTTGCTAGTAATCTATTTAAAATATTTATATTGAGAAGTCATTCATTTATGGGATTGGTTTTTTAAGGTTTTTGATTTTATATTCAAGTTTTTGAATGTGAATCTTATCTCTGCTATATTCTTGAACTATTTCCAAGAGCATGGCATCAAGCTGTACATCCTTGAAAAGCTTTTGTAAAAATAGGATTACAGTTATAGAAAAATATGTATTGAAATTATATGTCTAACATGTGCAATTTATATTGAAAGTATTTTTAACATATGAATTTATTGTAATTTCTAATTCCATTTTTAATGAAAATAGAAATTTTATATTTAAAATGTTAAATTAAAATACCATCCTTAAATTCATTACATAATTCTTTATGATTAGTTTCTTGGGAAGCCTTGGTCCATTGCACAATAATTCATGCAATCATATAGTTTAAAATTAAATATTTTACAAAATTATGTTGTTTTTGTTCAGCATCTTTTTTTCCCCATAGGTCCTTGTGGAGAAGCTACTTAGATCTTGTTCTGAGACCAAAACGATCTATGTCCTTCTGCGGCCCAAGGAAGGGCAGGAGCCTAAGCAAAGACTCGATGAACTTCTCAAGACAAAGGTTAGTTTCTTTTATGAATTTAATTCTATCTGCAATAAGGTTTTATAGATTTTGAAGATGTCACTTTATATTTTAGAAATTTACTGTTATTTTTTTATATGAGTAGGTACATTTACATGTAATATTTATTATAGATAACACACATTTTTAACAAAGAGAAAAGGAGAAATCAAATTCAACTATTTAATTAAGGGGCTTTTTATTTTATAACTATTCCAAAAGTAACTCATTTATAAATTTTGTTTTATCACTGTTTTTTTGTTATCTCTGAAAACTTGCTTTTTTTTTACTTGATATATTTTAAATATTTAGTTTCTTTTGAAATTATAATTTCAAGTACATTTTGCAACTTTTTTAGCATTTTATAATAAATAGTAAAATTATTTAAAATTTTATAGAAATTGAAGGGGGGGGAGGGTATACCATGCTATCAAACTTGGTAAAATTTAGAAAACCCTTTAAATTCTGTCTTATACTAATTGCTAATATAAAGAGGTGGTGCTGTTTTTAACTATACAGATTACTGATATTAATAGAGAGGGTTCATGTCATTTTCAAGTAGCATCAATTTTATTTGCATTTCTTTCTGTTACACTGTCAGCTGCTTTCTGTCACTGTTTCTATCATTCTGCTACAATGATGAAAGTTTGAAATTTTCCAATAAAGAAGATAAGCTTTTTTAAAAGAAGAAAATTTTACTTCGAGAGTCTTTTTGGCTGAACAGTTATGTCATGCAGATGGAAGTAGGCTAGAATTGCTGCTGGAGGTATAATGTTGTCAAAGCTCTGTTGGTCTTGTGATGAAGTGGTTCTTAGGATCTAAGATTCTGTTTATTGAAGCCTAATGATTTATTTACTGACAAACATCAATGTTTTTGTAGTATCTACAGCAGATGATTTTAGTACAGAAATAACTGTAGATTTCATGATAAAGCCAATGTCATATTGGTGACAATTCTTTTAACCAATAAGTTAAGCGTAAAAATCAAGGCAGATGGGTGAAAAATGAATTCTCATATATAAAGAACATTTTATTACTAAATAGATGCTTAATAAAAGTAGAAATGACAAAGAGTTTAAAGAATATAATTTGAAGGATATCCAGCAAAAGTAATTGTTGTATTGATATTTTGGATATTGAAGGAACAGTTATTTGAATTAGAATATATCTAATGTGATTGATTGAATTTAAGTAAAATATATCTATATTTACAGAAAATTTTTTTTTAACTAAACTCTTAGCTGAATTAAACTAAGCCAGTAGCTTCTTTTTCTGCCAGACCCTGCAACATGCAAAAGAACTTTCTGTTAATGTATAAATTCAGTTTTTCAAATCTTTAGGTTTGTGAAAGAATGTTATCAGAGTTCTGGAAAGATATGTTTTATCCAAGAAAAAAGAAGAAAAATGGGCTATTTAAATTGGAATTGTCATATTTCAGATCTTTGACCGTGCCAAGAAGGAACAACCAGGATGCATCGCTAAACTAGTTCCTATCCATGGCGACCTGACGCTGCCTGGATTGGGCATCAGTGCCTCCGACCAATCTTTGCTCACCTCCAATGTCTCCATCGTTTTTCACTCGGCTGCCACTGTCAAATTCGATGAACCTCTCAAGTGAGTGCTTACTGCTACAAATTTAATAAATGTATGTAAACTATTTATTCAATCAAGAAATTTTTTAAAAAATGTACGGGGTTTGCTGCTTTAGATTCTTTGGCCACTTTTGTGTCTCTTAACGTGCATGTTATGACAAAAACAAGACAGGGTAGTTTTTTCTTCTCAAAGGAAATAGGTATATGTACCATGGTTACTCTGATTTGTTTAAACATAAGTTCAAGTACCATAAAATCTGACGTATAACATGCACCTATACTGTCAAGCTGCATTTTTCAATTTTTAGGTATATTTGCTGTATAAACGCACATCCCATTTTTTACGAAGAAACCTGAAATGTACCTATGCATAGCTCTTGTGATTTGAATTGATTTATTCAAGGTATTATTTTTCAGGCTCTTTGGAAAAAATTGTACATTTCTAGAAGTACAACTCTGCAAGTTCATAATGTATGTCATTTCTGTAATGTAACAATATTTCGACTTATTTTGATGTCTAATTTTTTTTAATGCTCATTTCTTTTTTTTTTCTATTTTAAAACCGTCATTTATATACCCGTTGTATAACATGCACCCATAAATTTCAACCTCATTTTTTGTGTTAAAAGTGCATGTTATATGCCTGATTTTATGGTACTTATTCTGAGCAGAAATATACCTTACTTGAAAATGTATGCTTATGTGTTTATTCACTTTTTCTCTGATTATGATTCTTTATATATGTTTTGAAGTGGGGAAAATATTCATAACTAAATAAGTACAGTCGAACACTGACAACAATCTTGCAATTTAATGAATTTTTCTTTGTCCCAATTAAAACGGAGACAAAACTCCCTACTTAATGAAAAATAAACCCCAAATTAAGGACTTATTTCAACGACTGATTTTTTTTTTTTATTAGTTTGGATTAGAAAAAATTAGACCTCTTTTAAAATGACATCCTTTTTGCCTGGAAAAGAAAAAGACTTTTCTTGTAAGTAAAAAATTTCAGCAGCGAAGGGTGCAGCACATTATTGGACTTTACAGTCATGAACATATTTTATGTCATGAGTTTGTAACAGGATAGGAAATTCCTTTATTTCATCCCACTCTACAATGCAAGAGATATTTTAAAAGATTTTACCATTTGCCCTCTCTTTCTTGACGTTTATTATATGTAAAGTTATGCCAAAAGTTTTGTTTCTGAAAATTTGTTAAGCGTGACAGATTGTTGAAAACAAATGCTTAACGATTTTTATGCAGAAATTGATAATGAAACTTAAACCAAAACTGTTACATTTTCTAATTCTTTACATTGATTGGAAACTGTGAAAACATAACTCATGCAGCCAGATGCAATGGGCACAGTATTTTCTTCTCTGCATAAAGTCCAAATAAGAACTCTTTCCAGTCAAAAATAAAAAAAAGTTGTCAAATATCTATCTGAAATATATTAAAATTTCCATTTAACTGGTGTATAATAATTCTTAAATAAAAATTGAATAAAAAGTGTGTAATTTCTAACTATGGATATTTTTTGTGTAGTTGCTTATTTTTGTTGCATAGATCAGTGTTTGAAGATTTTATGCTATCAGTCTCAAAGAACGAGCTTGTTCTAGAACGAAAATTTATTGTAGGAAAACAATACTTGAAATACAGGATACAGCACTAAAATTAGTTCAATAAATCCCAGAAGGTTTTCACATCTTTTACAGCACTCTGACTTAACTACCATTGTCTAAAAAACAAATACATTATGTTTAAGATTATCTACAAGCACTTACTCAAAAATAGCAATTAATCACTTGTTGACTTTTCAGTTGTTAAAACAATTCTAACTCAACTTTAGCTAGTATCTCCTATTTATAGTCTGCATAGATTTTTCTCAAAAAATCCACTTGAGTTATAAATTGTGATATCAGATTTCTCCTGTAATTTCTCCAGAAGCATCCATATGGTCACCAACTGGCCAAAAGTGGGCACCATTTCCATTGAATCACCATTATAATGTAAGGAATGGCATTGCTTGCAAATATTACAAATTTAACAAAAAATAAATGCAGTAGAAAGTAATATTAATGTATTACACATCCAGATATAAATTAATTACTCTATTTTAAGCATGCATTACACAAAATTCATAACATTATAAAATTTCCAGTAGGTAACTGCAAAAAAATTGCATATTTTTGGATCCCCGTATTACTAATAACCCCTATTTAATGAATAAAATGCTCGGTCTCAATGAATTCATTGAATCAGGGTCCGAGAGAGAGAGACTGTATTTTACTAATGCATAATAATTCTATTAAAGTATTTTTTTTTTCCTGTTATGACAAGAATGTTAGCACTGATAATGAATTTTTCAAAAGACTTAAAGCACTATTTCAGAAAAAATATTCAAATTACATTTAATTATGGTGTGTAATATCTCTGAAAAACTCTTGTAAATCAGCAGAGCAATTCATTTGATCAATAGACAAAAACCCTGGTAGAAATGAAAAAAAATTCGCAAATTTATTTGGCACAACTGTGACGTAGCATGAATCATTTTATTCCAGTACCTTTTTATATTTTCTTTAGATTGAGCTTTTGTGTATATATAGTGGTCAATTTATTAAGACCACTTGAGACATACAAAGATCGGCTATAACTTGACACAGTTGACACTAGAAGGAGAGTTAGCTATTAATATAGGGAATGCAGGAATGAAGAAACAACACTTGCACTGTGTTGCTTGTGAAGAAATAGGGAAAAAAGATAGGATTTTTACCTGTGTTTGAATGCAGGATGATTGAAGATGTATCGGAACTAGTATCAGCAAAATGGCTGAACTTGTGGATTCCCAAGCAGAAAACTAGGTCTCAACATCAGGTTTGCAGTCATCACTGGATACTGAAAATTCGTTTGGAAGGGAGGACTGCGAAAGTTGTACACTTCAACAGCAGAGCACTTCAAATTGCAGGGAATCTTAATCAACTCTGAACGAACTGTTTGCTGTACATTACACCATGTAGCTGATGCCCTGTTTGAAGGCCTCTACTGTTTTGCCTTGGAACAAGCACAGACATCTCCAGCCCAACAAAAGAGCACAAGGATTGAACTGTAGATGATTGAAAAAAGTTATGTGGTCTGACAAATCATGCTTTCAATTGCACTGTGTAGATGGCAGAGTATGAATATGGAAAAAATGGGGAATGGAAGTAGGAACCTCTCCTGCATTGACTCTTCAAGTTGGTGGAGGCAATATTTTGGTTTGGGGATGCTTTCTTGAGTTTTATCACATATCTATTACATCCTTTTATATTAATAAAGTACCCTGCTCAACATGAATGAGCCCTGTTATACATCTAGCAGACAGTTGAAAGAGCATGACAGGAACTTTAAATGGCTTAGTTGACCTGCACAATCACCAAATCTCAATCCAATTGAGAAATAGTGGAATGGGACATTTGACAGCTGGATCCAGTACCATCCGATCTTGAAGGCATTGGAAAATGCGTCAGATATGGTCTTGTATTCTTACCAACAATCCATAAAGTTCATGCCAGGAAGAATCGATACAGTATTAAGGGCAAGAGGTGGTCCAATATTGTATTGAAGGGGTGGTTATAATAATTTGGCTAATCAGAGAATATTCAAGCTCAATTTACATTTTTTTACTGAAATGCATATATTCAGTATAAAAGTATTTTAATGTTAATAGTATTGATTGAATCGTATATATATACATTAGTACCTGCCTTATTTTCCCATTTACTTCATATGAATAAACATTATTTGTAAAGTTAGTTTTATTATGAATTATTTGCAGTTTTAAAATTAAAAGAAAAATATAAAATTTTTCAGACGATCAGTTGATATGAATGTTTTGGGTACCCGTCGCCTTGTAGAATTGTGCCATAAAATGACTCACTTAGAAGTAAGTTACTTACCACAACTTTTTACAGATTTTCTTGTTTGAATATAAATATATTATGTATAGAAAAATCTCTTGTTTATGGAAAATAAATAAAATAATTTCTTTTTCATTTTAAATCAATTGAAAAGCTAGTCTTCTGAGTTATTTAGCAGTTTTAATTATTGCCTTCTTTTAATGTTTCAATAACTGTTCTAATTTTTGATTTTCTATTTGTAATCAAAAGAAAATATTCTTGTTTAAGCTTTATATAATAATCCTATATATTTTAATAATAAATACATTTTGCATATTTCCACAGATTTTTAAAAATTGAATTTTCAAAAAATGTGTGCAGAAATATAGATACTACTAATAATCATATATATAACTGCTGTTCTCTTTATATATATAAGATTGTGGTGAGTGTTATGGATTTCTTTAAATAAGCTGAGGTTTTAATTTTTTGAGGGATTATCCGTTATGCGAGTAAGAGAGCCAGTTAATTATTTATGCACGATTCCCGAAGGGTCTGGTCCATTACAAATTAAAAGTGGTTTAAGATGAAATTAAAAAGATTTATACATGTACGTGCATGTGTGTGTGTGTATATATATATATATATATATAAACACAGAATAAAATTCTGTCTGGTTATTAAATTATCTAAACATGATCACTTGATTTTTATACATGTTGTGTATAAAAATGTTTTATATTTCATTAATAATTGTAAAGCTGAATTAAAATTTTATTTTATAATCATCCCAAGTTTTTTCTTTAGTGAAAAGCCAGTTTTATGATGCAAATGAGACCTAATATTTATTTTCAAAAATGTTTTTCCCTCATATTAAAATTATTTATAAAAACTTTGTTTTCAATATATCAATTGTACTTGGGGTGGGGGAACTTCAATGCATTATTTACTCTAGAAAAGGAAAAAATTAAGCTTTAAGAAAATGTTGATTTCTTTAGTTAATAATATATGTATGAGAAAAATTATTTAAATTTTTCCAATTCTTTTCCTTACACCAGGCATTAATCCATGTATCCACAGCCTATTGTAACTGTGATCGGAAACAAGTAGATGAAGTTGTTTATGACCCTCCAGTATCCCCTCAAAAGATAATTGACACAATCCAGTGAGTTTTACATTCGGTGCTGACTAATATTGTAATATTTTATTCATAACACTAATTGTTATGAATCCAAATGAGTGAAATGGTGAAACTATTTGCAGGTGGATGGATGAAGATCTTGTTGGGATTCTGACCCCTCACTTAATCAGAGGGAGACCCAACACATATACTTACACTAAGGCCTTGGCGGAGACGTTGTTGGTGGAAGAGAGTGGAGCATTGCCTGTGGCCATCGTACGGCCTTCCATTGTCACGGCTGCGTGGAAAGAACCCTTTCCGGTACTTTTATTATTTATTCTATTTATGACTGTATTTATATAAGCAATCAATGCAGGTTTTTAGAGTGCAAAGTTGAAATGATAAGACCTAGTGTATTATCAGATTTATTTACTTTGAATATTTGACTATCAAGCATCAATTTTATTTTTTAGGGATGGGTTGATAATTTTAATGGACCCACTGGTCTCATAGTTGCTGTAAGTATAGCTTTTATTTGTGTGAATAGAATGCTTTATTTAAACTATTAAATCATGATATTACATATTTTTTTTTCTTGCTTAACTTAACAAATATTTGTTTCTTGTTATTATCTTAAGTTTATTAACTATTTAAAATGAGTTTCCATAAAATATTAATTTTACTCTGATGATATATTATTCATTGTAATATTATTTCAAAATGTTAAAAAAAAATTATTTTCTTTTTTAGACAAGTAAAGGAATTTTACGTTCTATGCATTGTAAATCTTCAAATATAGCTGACTTAATACCTGTAGATGTTGTAATAAATCTAGTCATTACTGTTGCTTGGTATACAGCGAGCCACAGGTAAAAAATTTACATAAAGCCCATGATTTTTTAAAATTTCTTTTTTTTTGTATTCAATATCTTTGAAATGTTAACCAATCAATAATTCTTCTTATGTTTATTAATATGATAGTACCCTCTCATAAGTTAATTACTTACTTTTTATATTGAAATAATTCTCTTCGGTTGTTTTAAAATGTAATTTAATTCTTAAACTTTATGTAGTGTGATTTATATTTCATAAAAAGTTTTATCATGGTATTTTGTAATTTGGAGAAATGTTGTCAATTTTTGCTAAATACCTAGATTTTAAATTGAATCTAATGATAATGCAAGAATGAGAGTGAAATCATAGAGAAATTTAACAAGCTCATTTTGATAATGCTTTTGAAATTGTTTTGAGCTTTTTCCACAGGAAAAACTCTACAGTTTAACAGTTAATTTATACAAGAAATGTTGTGTAGAAAAGAAAATAGAATTTATATTTGGTGTATCAGAGTTGATCTATTTCAAAACAAGCTTTTTGCAATATGCATTTGTGGAAATAAATCTTAAGATGAGATTCTAGATATCAAGTAATTTCTTTGAAGAAACGTCTCCGATTTCAGTGGTTACTAATGTTGCTGCTTGAATATAAATGTGTGTGGTTTTTAAGTCTGCTTAAATATAGATTCATCTGTAGAGAATTGCATTAGTAGATCTGGTCACATTGCATTATGGGACAATAATGAAACTACTCACACTTTCATCAAATTTAGTTAATTAAATTAAGTAAGAGATGTTGTAGATGATTCTAAAAATTCATCAAGCTGAACATTTCTTTGCTACCATCATAATGTGATCTGTTCAGATATTTCTTATTATTAGAAATTTACAATTCATTATTTATGCTGCTGATTTTTACTAATAGTCATATATGTGAAGCCCAGTGTCTGAGTGGTAGAGCATCATGCTTCTGTATCACAGGTGCAAGGTTCAAACCCTGGGCTGGGCAAGATCGACTCGGACTTTTATCCCTTCAGTGGGTCAATAAATGAGTGCCAAGCTTGCTTGGGGATTAAACACTGATCTGAACATCTGCTCGTGCACCTCAGGACCCAAGGTCACATGTACTGAGATGGGCACAGTAGGCCTTGGCTCACATGGACTGTTGTGCCACTGAGTTAAGTTATAGTCATATATGAATAGATAAAATATGTACAACAAGGGCAGAATATTTAGTTTCAACTTTTATATTATACTTAATAGGGGGTTTTGAATTTTGGTCCTCATGCTGCATTAATTCTTGAAGCCTTTTGATGAATGCATAATCTGTAATATTGGTACGCTCAATTCCTTTTTTACACAATAGATATTTTCCTTAGAAAACCATGCATAAAAAAGAAAGAAAGAAATCATGTGAAAATAATTACACGCGACATATGGTAAATTTATTTAGGGATATGTTCCACTACTTTAAAAAATTGTGTAAGATGAAAAAGCTCTAAGTATTTTTCCAAAAAAAAACATGCAAAAAGAGTAATAATGAAATATCCATGTTACATATTTATAAAACAAAAATAATTAATTTTTATTACAAAATAAATTTTAATTAGTTTGTGCAAGGAAAATTCAGTCTGTAAATATGTGCAAGATATAAAAATTCAAATTGAAATTAAGAATAAAACTACTAAAACTAACAACAAGCATGCATGTTTATTACAACCTGAATCAAAAATGCTATAATTAGATGTGTCAGATATGTCTATCACTACTGCTGACTTTGAATCAAATGAATTTCATACATTATTAACAGCCTTTGATGGGTTTTTTTTTGTTACAAAGTTTATTATTTGTGTCTGTTTTTTGGTTTCTCAAGTTGTTTATGTAATTCTTGATATCCTGCTATACAAAGTACAACAAAATAAAGAAAAAAATAATTATAATATTTGGGTATTCCCCATAACTCCAGAATACAAAGTAAACAAGTAGACCAGGTAACTTACACATGTGTAGGCATAAATCCATTTTCTGATAACACTGTCAAAATTAGTTAATTATTATTATTTAAATTGTTGCCAGCACAAAAAATTTGTGTGAAAAAGTATTTTGGTGAACCGCATTATTTCAAAATTGTGTAAAAAAGGCCACGTAAAAAAAAGAGTTGAATGTACTTGCCACAAATCTTTTTAGATTATGTAAATGTGAGAATGGTTTTTATTCGCCAATGAGATTTTGTTGCTATATCTATAAACTGCTAAGAATTGTATATATCAAGTAATTCAGTATGACTATCTTTATTTTCATTTAGGAACTCTCATGATTAAAATACATATTTATTCCAGGCCTAATAGTATATTGGTGTACAATTGCTGTTCTGGTAGCAGTAACAAATTGACTTGGGGTGGAGTAGAGCGATTGGCCATTCCTCTCATCCTGCGCCACCCAAGCCATGGGGTCTTTTTTTACCCAAACGGCAGCTTCACTAACAGCCGCCTCTGGAACTATCTTTCAGTGTTCCTCTATCACCATGTTCCCGCCTACTGCATCGACTTGGTGGCTGTTCTCACTGGACACAAGCCACAGTAAGTTAATTTTGGTGTAATTTTGAAGATCAATAAAGTTATTTAAACTTCAGTTGTAAAGTGGCAACCTTATAATAGCGTTGTGGCTTGAACTGATACAAGTTTTTTAAATAACAGCTAATTATCTTTTTTTATTTTTAATTAATCTTTATGTTGCTTAAAACTTTCTTAGTTTTACATCAGTATTTTCTTTTCTTATGATTATGAAAATGCTGGTTGCCATAGCAACAAAAAAATCATTTGTTCTTACTGAGTTAAGAATAAGTCACACATGTTTTGTTCTAATGTAAAAGATTGCTTTTTTAAATGTGTAATAATTTTCTTAATTCTGTTGTGAATATGGGTATTAAAACCATGCTGTTTGAAGTTGTGCAATTTTTTTTGTAGTAAGATTATTGTTTTAAATACGAACTAACAATAAGTATAATTTGAAATGATGATTATAAATGGCCGATGCCCCAACAATAGCTAGTTGAATTATTGATAAAACTGAATTTGAAACCTTAGGACACAGTTGATTTTACTTGCTATGTATCCTTTTACAAGTGCTGAAAATAGATACGGTTATTGGGATAGTTAGGTACCAGATTAGCTGTTATTCTTGTCATGTGATAAATAATCCATTGGGTAGCTGTTTGATATGAATAGAAATGTGCATTTAAGAACTATTATTACTATCTCATTTTGGTACTTTTTTTATCAAAGTTATGACACAAATTTTTGGTGCATTATACTTCGTTCTCTCCTAAAAGTAGTGATGGTTTTTAAAATTAAGTTATAATCCAGGAAATACAATGGAGTGTTCTAGTTAAAAGTGAAAATTTCTTCCTGTTAAGAATTAATTTGTATTTTAATCTTGCATAGTCTTTTTTTTTTGGCTGTCATTAGAAATGCAACATATTTTGTCAACTATTCTAAGAACGTAAAATCTGTAATTTTGCTTGCTGTGTTTTGTGCAAACTAAATATCAAATGTTATTTGATTGTGTGTTTCAATGATAATTAACACTGACTGTATTGTTTAATGATCTTATAAATTAATTTTATGAGAAATAAAATTTTATTGGTAAAGAAATGTCTTAACATGGGATTCTCTTAGTATGGAAAAGAAAATTACTGATTAACTTCTTTTTCTCTTTGGGATTAAGTCATTTATAGATTAGTAAAATAATTAATTTTTTTCTTTGGAAATATTGAGTGGGATTCGTTAGAGAAGGGTATAAATAAATGAACTAAATAAATTATGGGTTTTAATGGAGTTGTAAATGATAATTTGATTTTGAGTACATTTAGAATGAAATAAATGCTCAAATTTTGGAGAATAAATCTAAATAATTTGTATTTTAATTTTAAAATAATAATAATTTATCCTTTGCAAAAAAAAAAAAAATGGTTTGTGGAACACCACGTGATAGAAGTGAAACTTCTTTGGCAACGTTGGAACATTGATTATTTGTTCTAATATTCCAAACTGACCGTGTACATGTCTCAATCGCCTAATTTGCATGAAAAGTATTTGTGACGAATTGAGATACCAAATCCAAAGTAGGAAAATATGCTGGAATTTCTGGGTATACAAAACTATTATATTTTGATAAATTTGGTATACTTTTCCTACTTAAACTTTGTTGGTAATTGTAACATTCTTTAATGTCTTCTAAATTAATTTCCAGTAAAATATTTTTCCTCTCTGCAACAGGCATTCTCAAATCATCTCTAAACCATAATCTATCACAAATCGAACACCCGTGACCGAAAGGATTATCAAAGAATAGCTTTTGAAAATCTTTGAGTATTTTTATGGGTGAGTGAATATTAACGGCACACTGTTCAGCTACACGAGGGCTTTTGGCGACGGACCACATAATTTTGAACCATGGTCAAGTGACGTGAACGACACCTGAGCTGGCACTCCCCCGTCTCCTAACTACCACACCAACGGGAGAACGTTTGAGCTCTCAACAAATTTAACATGCATCGCTCCCCTACATGGCGGGTCTTAAGTGTACTCGGCTCGAACTCATGACACGCCAGCCACGATCTGATACTTTGACCACTAGGCTACCATGTCCAAGCATTTTTATGGAAATCATACTCTTTGTAATGTAAGATAGAATTTATTATCGATTCACATGCATAAGTTCCAACACGCACTAGACTTGTTGAGGGTTCTGTAGTTGATGGCACAGAGTGGTTCACAAAGTCCGTATTAATCTGTGCGGTCAAAAGAAGAGTCTCAATAGCATTCCCATCCCTTAAACTCGGCATTCAGAGAGTATTTTGCAATGTTGTTTTCTATGCTTGATATTCTCTCATCTGTGTTCTGATGGAGATTTGGCATTAGCACTTTATGAATTTGAACTATTTTTCTGTTTGTCATTAAACTCGGCATTAAGAGAGTATTTTGCAATGTTTTTTTTCTTGCTTGATATTCGCTCATGTACTCTGATTGAGATTTGGCAATAGCACTTGATGAATTTTTATTATTTTTCTGCTTTTTTTTTGTCACTTTTTCGACTGGACTTGCTGCTAGTTTTTCTTTTTTTTTTCTCTCACGAAACTTTTTTCCTCTTTGTGCATTTGATTTAGGCATTCTGACTAGAATTAATAATAATTCAACACAAATGAAAATTAAAGAAATAAATTAGCCACCAAACACATCGCCAAGTAGCCAACAGTCTAAAGAAAATTTCGAAAAGGCACGCTTTTGCTGTGAGAACTATTTTGTCTACATCGTAAAGCTCACACTGCAACTGATACAACTGCTGATAATGTTCCGGGTCTGGGAAGAGGATTCCTAATCAAAAGGGAGCAAGTTGACCTGTCGGAGACGTGGGCAATTATCCAACTTTTTCACTGATATGACACAAGTCACGCGGTGTCCCCCCTTTTCCTCCTCTGGCTCTCTCCTTACCATGGTGACGATTCAGGGGGATGGGGGGGAAGACTACTTCCGTTCGCTTTTTCACTGTTATGCAAAACTGAGCAATTTTCTCATTCACTCTCGAGCGCAAAAAAGTTTCACTTCAAAAAATCATGCATGAGGAAAATTGTCTTTTTTGTCAGAGGGAATAACAAATGGTGTATTTTCATTCTTTTTGTGAAATTTTATCAGCAATTTTCTCGTCTGAGTTGTTTTTAGGAGAATTTTGTATTATATTAAAAGTATATATATTTTTAAAAAGAAACTCTCAATTTTTTTTTTGGTAAAATCTTATTTTTTTTTAACTATGGCTTCTTTTTATATGTAATATTTATGAATCACACTAATGAAAGAATTTATTAAGTGATGGTAATGATTTTCAATATCATTTTATTTGCATCAATATACTGAGTTAGAAAACTCTTTTGTATTTTTTAAATTTCATTTTTTATGTGTGTGGGCATGAAACCTTTGTATAAATTATTTTTATGTACTGAAAGAAACTATTCCATCATTTTTTTTGGTAGATATCATATAATCTAAGAGAAATACAACAAAGAAATTATTCCACAATTAATGTCACTAATTAAAAATTGAGTTATATTACCAATAGAGGATTAAAATTTGAATTTTTCCTTGGAATCAGCACCCTCATGTTTTTATGATTTTATTTTAACCTCCAGTTTTCCTTTTATAAAAAAGTTATTTTCTACTTGATTCTTTCTTTTGATTGTTCATTATTGTAAATTTCATGAAATTTTGTGATTGATTTTTTTATTGAACATTCTGCTATAAATTTTTGCTTCAAAAAGATAAATTTTGAAATCATAAGAAAAGACATGATAAAAAACCTATCTAATTAGACTATCACTCTTAATGTAATTAAAATATTGTGTTCAAGAAAACAAAACTATATAGAAAGAACTCTTTTTAACCCACCAGGAATTGAAGGAAAAAAAAAAAAAAATAGGCAATAAGCTCAAGAATTCTTTCCCCTAAATTAGCATTTATGTTAACCATTCTTAAATTAATCTTCCAGGCTTGTTCCCCTGTACAGGAAGTTACATAGGGCAATACAGTGCTTGGAATATTTCACCACTCATGAGTGGTCTTTCAATAGCAACAATGTACTGATGCTTCTCGAGAAGATCTCTCCTGAAGACAAGCAGGTGAGTTCAGTGTAATATTATATTGTGATTAAAATTGTGAAATTTATTGTTGGCAGTGTTGAAATTGAGTGGCTGAGAGTAATTCAACTGAAGAATTTATTTAAGTTTATTCACATCAAAAGAAACCAGATTTTACTTGTAGATGTGTTAGAAGAGTGATTTTTTTAAAAATTTCAAGTTTGCAGTATGTGAATGCCTAATTTTTTCAGCAATGAATATATTGTTTGCAGGAATTCAACTTTGACATAAAGGCTCTGCATTGGCCTACGTATCTAGAAGACTACATTTTAGGCATTCGTCAATTTCTTCTCAAGGAAGAACTTTCTTCTCTTCCTTCTGCTCGGAAGAGTCTCAAAAGGTGAGTCAAAAATAATTCTCTAGTGATTTATTTTTTAAAACTTCATTTCTGGATTTATTTGTAGAAAAGAAAGTTGGCTCTTAATAAGCACAGATATTTTAAAATATTCCAGTCATAATTGGAATGAGTAACAACTATTTAAAATCTTTATTATATGTACGAGTGACAGCCATTGTGTGTGTGTATTTGTAACTGCATTGTTTTTGTATATTTATATTTAAAAGTTTACATATTTAAAGCTAAGTTATAAATGGAATTATACAGTTAAATATTTAATTGCATGAAAAACAGATATTAGAATTTACCGTATTTATTCGAATTTAAGCCACACCCCAAATTCTCAACAAGTCTTTGTGGAAAATAAAAAATAGTTTAGAATCTGTAATTGCCCCATCCAACGCATTTTTTTTAAAATTCGATTCTAAGCAGCACTTGATTTTCAATAGCTTTAATATCGGGGGGGGGGGGG
>BMAV01011753.1:48991-63692 GCA_019973955.1 Trichonephila inaurata madagascariensis | reverse complement strand
TTATAACTGAGAATAAATAGAATTTGTTTTGCTTATCTTCCCACACTAATGGACGTCAGAGGGCGACCCTAACCCCAAAAGAGGAGTCGGATCGAATGTTAGGGTTCCGCCCCAACTTTTTTTTCCGGAAAGGAAACTGTTACGGAATTTTTGAATAGTATCTCGAATTTTTTATGAGATACCCGCAAATTTTTTTGGCTTGAAGAGTCATCTCGTAGGCAGGATTGGTTTGAGGTTATCGGGTATTCGCATATGCGAGGAACAGCAACGGATTTAGCACAACTAAAGGAAGCATTGAAGCCCAGTGGCTGAATGGTTAGTGCATCGCGCTTCCACACCACAGGTCCGAGGTTCAAACCCCGGGCTGGGCAAGGGTGACTCAGCCTTTCATCAATTGAGTGGGTCGATTAAATGAGTACCAAGCTTGCTTGGGAACTTAACACTTGGGGTTTCGCGTCATGCTGACCGGAACATCTGCTCATGCACCTCAGGGCTCAAAGTCGCGTGTACTGAGTTGGCTACAGTAGGCCTTGGCCCTCACGGAAGGTCGCGCCACTGAGTTAAGTCAAGTTAAAGGAAGCATTAACAGAAATGCTTTACTGTGATGAGAAATAGATCGGAGTTGGAGACTGAGTTTTACTCGGAACGTCTAGTTAGGGGTCAGGCACCGTCAGATTTTGTTTACAAATTAGTGAAGATTCAGAAAACCCTTAATTTGAAAATGACACAGGAGACATTGTTGAATCACATCATTATGAGATTATTTCCTCAGGTAATTGATTATGTAGAAGTACGCAACCCCACAATAAAGGCCCAACTTTTATAATTAGTCGCAGAGTATGAGAGGAAAGGCGCGGGTGTAAGGGAACCTTGGGTTCGACTAATAATGTCGGAAAACAAGAATGGGATTCGAGAAGAAGGATGCCCGACAGGTGTAGAGATGGAAATTGGTATGATGCAAGGGTGGTAAATAAGTATTCGAATGGTTTCAGATATCGCGGGGGTGTAGGAAATCAAAGGTTCGAGAACAGGATCAGAAAAGATCGAGGTGATCATGGATCCGACAGTCGTAGGGGTCTCAATGATTTTGCCAATACAGGATCGAATGATTGGAATACAAGCGATCGAAGAATACAAAGAAATTTAAACTTTTGAGCGTTCGATATGACAGAGGTAATCGATCACACAAGTTGAGGTAAACCCTCCTAGTAGAATTAGAGCTTTACAATTAATTCCTGTGGACCTACCGTATGTGTCCAGACTGTTACATGAAACCTTTATCAAAGCATCACTGGAGCCGAAAAATCTCTTTATTTCGGATGAGGTATTAAAATCCTATTTTTCTTACCGGCCTAAGAAAGGTCACGACACAAGGTGCAGAATGTATGAATTGAAGGTCAGAATTCACACGAAAACGTCAAATTTTCATATAATTGAGGGGATGCAGTACCAGTGCATCCTGGGGGGGGGGGGGGGGTTTTTTTTTAGGCCAAAAAAAAAAAAAATAGCTTTGGGTTTTGATAAAAAAAAAAATCCCTAGTTATTCCGGATTTAGAGATTAACCCTTTATCTACCGACGCGGTACTTTTAAGTACCACTCATTATAAAATTACATAGAATAACCATTTTTATGAATACTGTGACGATATTTAGCAGGAATATTCTTTTAAATCCACTTTTCCAAGATATATGGCAACAAGGGTTCTATAAAACTGGTCAACACAAGTCTTGTTTCCTTTATTTTTATTTCTATTATTATGTATTTCTATGGCCTCATTATATGAAAAATATACTAGGAGATTGCTAACAGCTTTACTTTTTGAAATATACAGTTTTATTATTTTGACAAAAACATACAGAAAATTAATACATTATGTGAACAAAATTTCTATTAAATACAATGAAATGTGATCTTTTATAAGATTTCCTTGAATGTACGACTTTAGGTAGATCTCGTTGCAAACTCCAGCAGTAGTCTGCCATCATATGTGAGTCCCACCGCCCCTGATAACGCTCTTCCATTGTCTGAAGATCCTGATGTGGAATCTTTGACCCTGCTCTTCACTGAAATTACCCAGATTTTGTGGAAATCGGTCTAAATGCGAGTGCAGGAAGTGGATTTTTATGCTCATGTTGCACCCTAGCTCTTTCAAGTTCGATAACATGGACTCAACAAACTCCACGTGGTCGTCAGATCTCTTTTTGCCTAGGAAATTACTCATAACCAAAACAAATGAATTCCAAGCTTTGGATTCGACTTCAGTCATTGATTGGACAAAATTAGAATCTTTCACAAGTTGCCTTATCTGTGGCCCATCAAAAATACCAGCTTTAAATTTTTCTATACTTAATCCTGGAAACTTGCGTGAAAGAAAATTGAAACATTCGCCACTTTAATCAAGCGTCTTCACAAACTGTTTCATTATGCCGAGTTTAAAATGAAGTGGTGGAAGTATGATGCGGTCTCGGCTAACTAAAGGCGTGTTTATGACATTTTTGGTACCAATTTTTAGCTCTTCCCGTACTGGCTAGACTTTTTGTGACCAATGGTGTTGTTTATCACGGCTGTCCCAGAGACACATGAAACAAGGGAACTTCGTGTATCCCCCTTGTTGACTCAAAAGAAAGTTAACCATTTTTAGATCAACACAAATGAACCATTTGTGATCTTGATAATTAATTGTTTCCATAACCTTAGCAATATTTGCGCATTCTTCTTTTAAAGTCACCGAATGTACGATAGGTATAGATCCGTACTTATTACTGTTATTAAGCAAAACACACTTTAAACTTTTGCTGCTATCTATGAAAAGACGCCAGTCACTAGGTTGGTACTTTTTTAATCCCATCTGTTGCAACAAACCACCAACATCGTTACAAAAAACTAAATCCTTCTCTTGAGAAAAAAAACGGTAACAGATGAATCAGAATTTTCACTTGATGTATTTCGTTCGGGATCACAGGGATTTGGATCATTAGAAGATTTAGATGTGCTGGGTTGTACCTCTCGTGATTTTAATTGAGGTCATTGAGCAGAAGATAAGTTAGGATATGACCACTTATTTCGATTTCCAGGGTTAATTCCGTTCATTTTCACAACGCAGAAGTAGCAGTCGTCATGGTGGTTTTGAGGTTCTCGCCAAATCATGGGTGTTTCGAACATTACTGCATCTCTTTTTCCACTGGACCACAATCGTAGACATTTCTGGCATACAATATGAGGAACCCACGTCTTGTCCTGATTACACAATTTTATTTTAAAGTATTGATGATACGCAGTTTTTACAAAGTCCGATATAGGTTTTCGATATTTTGTAAATACATATTCACCACAAGTGTAGCAAAAACAATCGGGATTAAGCACACAACATCTTCTTGACGAAGCCATATCTAAAAAAACAAAATATATTTCAGTGTCCAATGAAAAAGGCAAATCTAAATAAAAGTAGTAAATGAGGGTAGTTAACTGTAACTCAAAAACAAAAGCTGTTAGAGAAAAATTGTTGCCATATTTAAGAAAAACGCGACAATTTCGGGTAGAAACAAAAATAAATAAATAACAGGAAACAATTTTTTTTGTTGTTGTTGATTAGTGTAATGAGTATTTTAGCGGGGAAGGTGAATAGTTTTATAGTAGAAGTTGCGTTTTCAGCTGACTTTGTTTCCTGTGGACTGCGAAGATTGTTATTTTTGTTCCTAAAAAATAGTTAATGTGTCAAAAGATAAGTGTCTTATTTTTTTGTATGTTAATGAAGATGTTAGAAAACGATTTGACTCTTTATTTTAAGTGAACAGTGTATATATATATAATTAATTTTACAGTTGAATATCTTTAATTAATTAATTAGCTCTAACGGATTTAATTTTCCAAAGTTGAGTATTTTGTTTATGTATATCCCTCAATTTTTAATGTAGTGATTAAAAAAATCTTGCATAAGAAAAAGAGTGCAGTAAATCGTAATGCGGTAGATAAAGGGTACCTCTTAAATAGAGGAGCAGGTAGAGATCGATCTTTCGCATACGAAGATGTATGATCATCAACAGAATGAGTTGTGTGTGTGTGCAAACATCGTTTAAGAGATTTAGGGGGCCTTTTTTAGATAAACCGGGCCTTACACATGGATTGTATCATGAAATTGCCGCCAGTGGTACCTAGGCAGTAGGTTGAGTTTTATTAATAACAATGTGCATTTTATATTTTTAAAATTTAAGGTCAGCAAATCTTTTCACTATTTTAGTTTTTCGACTCTCAGGACCTTTATCCGCCTCTGGACTCGACCATGACCATGACCACAACAGTCAACAGAAAAATGGTGTCAAATATTAGAGTTAATTCAAGAGTGGGAAATGTTTATTACTTTTTTGGATGTCCATGGGAGGGACACTCTGTTCATGGATTCAAAAGGATTAACGTTGTCACGCTTGGGAAATTAATGGTAGCGGGGGAGTTACGAAATTAAATAATTGATTTATTTACATCACAGCTATTAACTTAACTCAAAGGCGCGACAGTCCATAAAGGCCAAGGCCTACTGGGCCCAACTCAGCATAATCGACCTTGGGTCCTGAGGTGCATGAGCAGATATTTCCGGTCAAGTGGTCAATCTGACGCGACACCCCCAGTGTTAAGTTCCCAAGCAAGCATGGTACTCATTTATCGACCCACTGAAGGGATGAAAGGGTGAGTCAACCTTGCCCAGACCGGGGTTTGGACCTGTGGTGTGGAAGTGCGATGCACTAACCACTCAGCCACTGGACTTCACGTCACACCTATTAATTACAGTATATACCAGTGATTCCCAAAGTGGTCTATATAGACCTCCAGGGGTCTATGATGACCTGCAAGGGGTTCACGTCAGTGAAAAAATAATTTGGGGGTCTATGAAGTGTATACGGGTGTGTCTACGAGAGTGGCTCTCAATAAATCGGATCGTGATTTTAATTATAAAAGAAAATTTAATTAAATGGAAACCATATTTTACCGATTTAAGAGTTTTATATATTTAATAAATTTAATGATGTTAATTTGCAGTTATATAATGTGACAGCATAAATTTTATTTAAAATCCATTCAGCGTCCTTTCTTTCCAGAATTAATTTAAAGTATAATATTGAACGCTGCGAATTTTCTCAATTTGTGTCACAGACACAATCTGTCAGGACGTTTTAAACAACATTTAAATGCCTTTATTCACAGATTTTGAAACTACGCTTATTAATATTAAATTTTTACAAATGAGTTAAATGTCTTTTTTTAAGCAGCTCTGTGGTTTTGCTATTTACTTTAAAAGATTTAAATTTCTAACTGTTGTGAAGTATTGTGTGCTTAAAATTTAAGAAACGCGTTTTAATTAAACTAAAATGTAATTAATACGTAGAATAACTGTTAAACCAAAACTGAGCTACAAATAAATGCTTTTAATAGTAAAGATAAATCTGCCGCATCAATAGCATAGGGCATCAATCTTGGCAGGTATAACCCTAAATCTCCTCACCTTTTTTCTACTGTAATATTACCATAGACACAAAGCACATTCTCAAACTTATTTTCACAATTTGAATAAAAGGGATTTAAATGTGTGCATGTTTAATGTAGGTTAAAACGTCAATTTCCTGGCCGATTGTCTGTGACAAATTGAGTAAATTCGCCACTTCCAATATTATACTCCTTTAATTTAATTTTGGAAAAAAAAAAAAAAAAACCCGCTGGAATGATGGCTCTTGATTTAATAAAATATATGCTGCTGTAAACTTGTAATTGCAAATAAATTTAATAAATAAATCTGTAAATTATACAAAATCTGGTTTCCAATGGCTTAAATTTTCTTTAAAAAAAAAAGTCACGATCTGGTATAAGGAGAACCACTATCGTAGACGCCTATTTACATACACCTCATGAACACCTAAATTATTTTATCGCTGACGTGGGTCCCTTGTAGGTCGTTATAGATCCCTAGGGGTCCATATAGACCACATTGGGAATCACTGGTCCAGTAGTTCAAAATTTGGCATTTTTTTTTATACGTCCTATAGGAGTCGATTTTCGCAAAATTCATTCTTAGTGGATCTTTTTTCAACAAAAGAAACGTGTCAAATTTCAAGCGTATAGGTCTAACAGTTCAAAAGCAGGAATATTTATCCATAACGTTCCTTAACCCCTCGCAACCACCCTTGGAGGTCTATTTTCGTGAAACCCCTTTTGCAGCGGATCTCTGCTCCATGAAAAGAGCATGTCTGCCAAATTTCAAGTCTGGAGGTCTAATAGCTCAAAAACGGAAATATTTATTTATAACGCCCCCTTAATCTCTCACAACCCCTCTTGGGGGTCGATTTTTACAATACCCTTTCTTTGCGGATCTTCATTCCATGAAGAAAACATGCCTGCCAAATTTCAAGTTTGAGTGAGTCGCTTTTGTACTTTAATTTTTTATTAATAATGTAAAATACACTCCATGTCTGTATTGTATAATGCATATAAATAACTTTTTGTAAAAATGTATAATTTCGTGGTCGCCGTTTTTTTTTTTTTTTTTTTTTTTTTCATTCCCATTTTGTCTCCCACCTTTGTTATGTTTCAAACTTCTTCAGAGTTTCTTTTTCTGATCAACATACAGCTAACAAAGTGAAAAGAGAAGTAAATATTTATTTCGTGAAGTTTGAATTCACGGAAAATGATACAGGTGTTGTTGAACCTGATCTTTTAAATTTGAAAGTTCTCTGAAAAAAAAAAATGATTTCCCCTTTCCCCCCGTGGCATATTTTTCTGACATGCGCATTCGAGCAGCTTTTACTTCTCCGGCATGAGCGATTGAAGTGGAAATTTCAAATTCCTTCCTTGCGACCTCTTCGCAACCGGTTTTTTCGCGAACGCGCTAACCCCCGAGGAAAGAGCGACATCGCACACGCTCTTGCTTCAGAAGTCGACTTTCCCAGCTGGCGAAAACACAGTTCCGCTTTTTCTTTCTTTTCTGCTGCTACAGAAGTAAGTTGTTTTTTATCTTTCTTTTCTGAAATCATCTTTTCAGAAAAATTTGTGCATGCTAAATTTTAACCTTGTCTATCGAACACCGATCTCCTTTCTTATTATTCCTTTTTCTGGAGTTGTTCCAGAACATTTCATTGTTTTAGTGTTGTACACGTTGTCAATTCCTTTTTCGATCTGTCAATCGTTTTGGAAGCTCAAAGAGAAGAAAAAAAGTTCGCTCAGAGTTCGCGGCCTTCTTGGAATAAATGTTCTATTTTAAAAAAAATGTTTTAAAAAGTCGCCTTGGAAAAGAATTCATTTAAGAGACGAATAGTATCATTTTGGTTTTATAGTTCTCAAAAAGTAAGTAATGATTATATGTTTAAAAATCTATGTGATATATTGGGAATTTTTCTCTGCTGTTTATCAGAATTTTTTTTTTTTTTTTTGCTACCAAAAGCGTTATTTGAATAAAATTTCGAAATTTTTTTAAGAAAAAAAATATTACGAAGATACCCAATAAATAAATAACATGGGGAAAAAAAAACAACTTTTAAGTCCCTTATAAGATTTCATTATCATAAGAAAACACTGAGATCTTTCATCAGAATAAATTGAAACATTTGAATTGAATTTTGCTGATTTAAAATTTCTTTTTTTGTTTTAAAATTTAGTGTGATTTAGTTTATTTTTTAAAATAACAAAGGTAAAAAAAGACAAAAAGTTTCTGCAAGCTGTTATAGCATACAAATTAAGAAGCTTAATTCTTGAATTTAAGCACTTGCCATTTTTCACGTACATGAGCTTTTCCACGCCGAGGGCAGCCCGGACAGATGTGGGCCAATTTGAATAGCGCTGTGAGGCCGTAAATACTCCAAAATGAGGTGAATTCTGAGCCCTTCAGTGATAAGGGGCCGCAGACAGGGAGCCCCTTTGCTAAACTACAAATTCACATCCTCATAGAGTTAGACGAAGTAATATAAACTGTAAAATGCACCCATCTCATGTTGGCTGTACATCAAGTTCCCAGATGAACGTTATATTTGAAGACGTAATGTGTGAGAAAAAAAAAAATTCTCTACTGCTGTTCATTCAGATAGACTCAATACAAGAACTTTCAGATATATCTGGTTTCAATCAATACTTTTTTTTTAATCACTTTAGCTGTACTTTTTTTCAAACTTTTTAGACTCATGGAACCCTCTTAGAACTATGTGGTGTTTTCAGGGAACCCCATCATGCGTGTACGCACTTTGAAGCATATATCTTTAAATAATATTTAAAGTAGATTAACATATTACAGGTATTTTATGTAAAGGTAATTTAAAAAAGTATTATGTTTGTTGTGTTAAAAAATGTTTTATAATATAATTTATAAACTCATTAATATTAATTTACAATTCAAGTGTCACCTACCGTTGCATTACATTTAGTTAGTATATTATGTATAATAATTTTAAAACAAACTGTCCAAGTCTGGATCTATTGAAATTATCTGCAGTCACACACATTTCATATTCTGAGTTGAATTTATTTTTGTAGCCACTCACACGAAAAATATTTTTCACTTAAATACGTTGTTCTAAATGGAATTAACATGTTTATAACTCAGTGAGAAATCCTATGTATTTTCTATGAATTTGTAATCTTAAAATTTAGGAGCTGCTTTTGCTTAAATTTAGATTTTAATGTGCAATCTGTTGATACATCGATAATTTGTTTCCTCTCCTTCATGGCAGGTATTTTTAATCCGCGAATGAAAAGAAAGGTACATTTTCCAAATGAAAACTACAGTTGAACCTGTTTTTGTGCGGTAGATAGGGACCGCATAAAAAAATCGCACAAAAAAATATTCAAAAATTTCATAAATTTTTACATATAACAAACTAATTCGTGGAAAAACTACAAAAAATTTTTTTTATGCGGTGGATTGGGACCCCATAAAAAAAGTCACATTTATAAAATATGCCAATTATTTACGAAATTTATGTAAGAGTACTTCCATAACAAAATAAGTAATTAAATATTACACATGGAAACATTTTAAAAACATATAGTTTCTCATTGTATATAAGGATGTCTTTAAAATGCACATACATAATTCATCGCTACTCATCGTAATCCAAAGTCCTGTAATAAATAAGTTCAAAATCGCTCTCGTCACACTTGAAGGTGCAATTTCAATTGATTTATTTTTTGGCAACATAAAGAAAGATATAAGTTTTTGTGACGAAGGACGGGTAGTCACACACACACAGTTACTTTTAAAGGTCACGATAACCAGCTATACATGATTGAAGCCCTTTTTGGAATTTTATACTCCTTTCTTAACTGGTATCTATTTTAAGGAAATGCTTTTCCAATTTGTTGGGGAAAGCTGGATCCCTGCATATTTTTATCCGCTCTCAAAGAATCTGGCTTCTTGTCCGTCTTCATAATTTATTAAATTATTAATAATGTCACTGTCATTGAAAGTTTCATCTTCAATCAAGCCTCGGGCTGCTGGAGTGTTGAGAGAAAGCAACTGAATGCGCATTGTCGGGAGACTGTTTATAACAAATGAACAGAGCGTCTTGAAGTGTCTACATTTCAGTGGCGTAACGTACACTCCCATCATGGAGGGGGCAGGACTTTAGGGGCCCAAGGCCTGACTTACACTAAATACATATTTACCCAATTTATGAAATATTAAAGGCAAAACCTGACTTTCAGGGGGGAGGGTCCTAACATTCTCCGTTACACCACTGGTAAATAGATAGAAAACATTATAGTGCCGCCAAAGCCATTGAAATTCATACACCGCATAAAAAAAATATCGCACATAAAAAATCGCACGAAAAGGAAATCGCATAAAAAAAGACCGCACACACAAAAGCAGGTTCGACTGTATTTAGTTTTACAAAACTAACTTATGAATATAAAAGGATTATTTTAACTGTACGTACGAATGTTTTTTTTTAACTGTAATTACGAATATAAAATTATTTCATGGAACGCGGAATGTTAAACAATAGAAAAAATTCACAATCTATTTAGTAGTAAGTATACAAAAAAGTTCTTTTATTCTATTACAATAAAAAAAAGTATTAGAAAATAAAGTTATGATCCGTTTTTAATGACCGGGATGAGCATTAGATACTTGTTGTTACATAAACTTCATAGAAAATGAAAATCTATTTTTATATCATAACAAAAGATCAACTGGAAAGAATTTCAAAGCCTCTGAGATGCCTAGTAGTAAGAATAATACGCCCCTAGTAAACAGTTCGTTCGAACTTAAAAAACGAAAACGATTGAGTAAGGAAAATAAACTAAAATGAAAACTACTTCTAACTAGGGATATTATCTCTCTCTCTTCAGAAACAAGTCCTTAAAATGTGTTACATTGTCATTTGCATGTGCCATGAAGAACGACCATGGCCGCGATTTTTTTAATGGAACACCAGCTGTATAATGCTCGAATGTGAAATTGAAATTTAGTTTCGAAATCAAAACATTCAAATCTTTATTCGAGTAATAAAATTTAATTTTCATACTCGCAGTTTCTTTTTATAGGTCACGAACGACGATATGTAAAGTTGTTGCCATCCACGCAATCGATCAGAAATAATAAGAATTAATGGTGCGTGCTAGCCACAGAACCTTTTAATAAATCATAAATATTGCTAAATTAGTTCATAAATTTTAATCACATCGCTTGTCTAATGAAATTGATTAGTTCGCTTTTTTTATCTTTTTTATGCTTTACTTAAAAAACAAGTAAAAAAAAAATTAAGTCGATTCCCACTTAGGTCAACAAAGAAAAGTTTTATTTTCGTTACTTTTTATATTAAATGGTTACAATTAATATATAAATATGTATATACATAGGACAGAATCATAATATTAAGTGGGAAAATAGAAAGCCATTTTCCTTTCTATATAGGGTGTTGTTTTTTTATTTGTTACTACTTATTCATTAATTAAATTTAATTATTCTAATAAAATAGTATATATAGTAAGAAAGAAATTACATTATCATAAATTAGGCCATCTCAGGTGGGATTAAAACTCACGACCTTCGGATTAGAAGTCCAACGCGCTATCCATTGCAACAAACGATTATCCTTTCTATATATGCTATTGGACTATATATTCTTTTTGTTTGTTACTGTTCATTTTTTAATTTAATTAATGAATTAATATTTGAAAAAATGTATTAACATCAAATGCCATCCACTACAAGTCTAAAAAATTGTATTTGAACTTGAATGGATGAATAGAAAGTATTTTATTAACGATTGAAAATTTGAACAATATACATAAATAAATATAAATAAGAAAAGAGTAAACTAATAGTAGGAATTGAAAAACAATTTGTGATCATTTCATCTACTTTTGAAAACATATTTTTTTAATTTTCTAGTGTTGTAAAGTTATTTATCCTTCTCTTAACGGATGTATTTTTCAGCATTTTTTAAATATTTTTGTTATCAATGAAACTATTCAGTTTTTTACCGAAATGAAACTACTCAGCTACCGCGTACCCCTCCTCCAATAATCTCTAGAAAGAAATGCGTTCCTTGGTTTTTGTACAATTAGTGTTCTCTAACATTTGTTTAGATCGAAATTCCCAGATAAATGTGATTTTTATCCCCAAAAAACCATTTAATTTTACTTTCATTTGATTATATTTAAGATATATTATAAATCGAAGCGTTACTCGAGAAGAAAAGGGTGCATAGAATGCCATATCTTTCAATGTATTTTTAGTGTACTTTTAAATTTCTAAAAGTATATCAAGAAAAATTAAAATGACATTTCCATCAAAAGACTTATCTGAAGTTCTTCTGAATTCTGCAAAAAATAATATCGCAAAACAAAACTTAAATGTTTTTTTCAGAAAATTGTAATGAACTAAAAAAATGTTTTTATTTGTTTTGCTTACTGTAGAAATTAAAGAATGGTTATCTTCATTTTTTTTCCTGAAGTACAAATACAATACGTTTAATTATAAAAAAAAAAACACCGAGGGGGGGGGGCCAACTTTAAAAAAAGAGTTTAGTCATTATTCTACCTATGAAAAGTCACACCCTTGTGTGTTCTTGTTGATAATTTTCAGAATTTCATCTCTCTTTGTTTTGTTGGATTTTCAATACCAAACCTTTTTTCCTTTTGCTTTTTAATATTATGTATAAATGTGGTATTAATATCATTTTTTATAAAATTATATTCATACAATATGTTTTTCCAAGGTATTTAAAAAATTAAAACTGCTTTTATACGGTGATAACACAGTTTTTTTAATATAAAGTGAATAGTTTTTAATGAGTAAACAACGATTGAATAAATGAAACGAATACATTAAGAATCATGCAGAGAGTAGTTTTTTTAATGTTCGATTAAAATTATGTTAAAATTTTTTTGTTCTGTATCACTGGCTCAAGAATTGCAAGAGAAATGTAAACTCTTTTTTTTCCTTTAAAAATAAAATTATGTAAATTCTGTCTGAATTTTGTATCGAAATTTGGCTGATTCTTCGGGGGGGGGGGGCGATGCAATGCAATCACATGTTTTCCGTTGAACTCAAAACTGATATTAATTTTATTCTTGTTTTTCGTAGTATTGAAACGAATTTTCAAATTTGATGATTGGGTTAACATATTCAAATATTAAGGTGCTTCAAAAGGTTTTCATAATTCAAGAAGAAAAAAAAAATCTTATATAGTATACCACACATACACATATGTGTATTTTTAAAACAAGTGTATTTTATTCCCTATAATTGTTCTCCTTGTTGATATAAATATGTACTTTTTTTCAAAAGAAAGTATCTATACAAAATGCAAAAGATGGAAACTGATTGGCTGGATTGTAGTGATCTTCTGATTCTGATGTCACATGAGTTTAGCCCGTCGAAGGGAGAGGGAGAGAAGGAACTACCTGAAACGTCACCTGGCTTGGTATTTTTTGGGAAGTAATGAAAACTATTGTTAGTGAGTGTATATATATTTCCAGTTTTACTTATGTAATAAATATAAAAACGTCGTTTGTTTCATTTTTACTCCTAAAATTTAAGTGTTTCTGCTTGCGAAGAAGGATTCATTGCAGCTGTACAAATATGTGTTCTGTTGTATAATTGGACAATGCTTGATTAATTAAGCGAGATTAATAACGCTTGCGTTTCGATTGCACTCAATAAAAAGTTGAATAGGTACCGAAGCTTAATGTGTGGTGGAATTTCGTGGACCAAACAAAGAATAAAAATTCTTAAATCAACATTTTAGAATTTAACACGAAGTTTAGACGCGTATATATAATTCAATAAAACTTTTACAAGTTTTTTAAATGTTTCATTTTCTAATAAAACGAAAATGGATGAAAGTAAAAATGAAAGAAAATTCTTTTCATGAAGATAGCAGTCGTCAGAGCTCTTTTTGTGGATCGCTTTCCTTCCAAATTTATTATTTATCCGATTCTTCTTGAATAAAATGTTGGTCTGGATGACTTCTTGCAGCTCACACCTCTTCTTCATGAATAAGATTCGTGTCTAAAATTGAGACTTAATGATGAAGGAACTGCTCAACATAGTTGAGGCAATGACTAAGGAAGATAATAAAAAATAGGTTTGCATATTATCGGAAATAAGATATATCTTTCGTCAAAAAACACAATGTTTTAGTAAGGGTTTTTTTTGGCACAAAAAATTGAATAAAAAAAAAAAAAGAAAAGAAAAGAATGACAATTTATCATTAAAAAAATTATTTAATAATAATATTTTAAAACAATTTAAAACTTATAGTTTTAGCATCTGTATCAAAATTAGTGTGTCTTAATATGATTAATATATAAAAAACTGCATAATACAGCGCAAGCTTAGTTATGGTGTTAAGGTTAGTTGTGGTCTTTTCAATACTGAATTAAATGGTTCTTAACATTGCCGGAACTTTTGGAACCTCTAGAGACATTTATTTGATAGTATATCAAAGAATTCTTTTTGCTAAATATCTGATAAAGCTTATATGGGAGACGCAAGAACTGAGGCTAAGAACTCAATTATTATTGTGCAAATAATGCAAGTAAGTTGCAACTACCATTGAATCAAAATTGAAGTCCAGATCCTTACACTGTCAGCGTTTATGTGTCAAAACTAATAAATAGACTTAAGTCACCCGAATAATTTATGAAGCGCTCTAGTCAAAAAAGTGAGGTCTAGGTATAATAAAGTTGTCATGCACTACGCGCAAAAACCCAGCGTCATTTGGTGGATAAATGTGGAATTAGTGCTCTTATCGGAAAAAGAGTACGAGAAACATGAAAAAAGTCAATTACAAATTTGTTCGGCATCATCGATTTAATAAAAAAGACACATTTGCGCTTAATACTAAGCTGAAAACTCATTTCTGGTCGCTAAATAATGCTGTCGAAATTCATCCCATCTAAGGCGACAGCATATTCAAAAACAAACTGATTGGGCCCTTAGTTTACAAGGCTATGACCCCGATATGTGTAATTACAGAAGAACGTACTATCCGATTTTATAGAGCAGGGGTGTCCAACACGCGGGCCGCATGTGGCCCGCCAGTACGTAAGTTGAGGCCCGCCGACTCTTTTTAAAAAACTTTTTAAATATCAGATTTTTAAAGTTTTTTCATTTTGAAATTTATTTGAGGAGAAATTTATATATATATTATATATCTACAATGTGTGTATTTGGCTGTTATACTTGTTCTTGTTTTAAAATAAATCATTTTTTTT
>BMAV01011753.1:22895-33804 GCA_019973955.1 Trichonephila inaurata madagascariensis | reverse complement strand
TTCTACGAGACATAACTGATCGTTTTTTGAAAAAAACCACAAGAAAAACACAATTTCCGAACTGGAAATCGTCGAATTCTCCAAGCCTTAAATAGCGCGTTGAGGTGGCGCCACATGCACGCGTGATGTGTGTCTGCGCTGAAATTCTAATCATTTGCATACCTCACCTCCGCTATAATGCATGTTGTAAATTTCATGTTATTTGCATGCTTCCTTCAGGGTGTTGCATTTACGGTGGCCATCAATGTACACAAAGATGAATTCATTTAATTTATCAATTAAACCTGTTGAAGATCAATTTCTACGTAGTTTTGAGACGGCAGTTGCGTTTTGCTTTTATTTAGATTTCATTAATATTATAGGTTGTTACCATTAGAGAAGAAAGAGTAAAAATGGAGCAAAATGAAGAAAATGACTTGTGTTCTAACAAGAAAAACCCTCAATTTTCCATCTGCTTCGAATCATTAGTATATTCTATATGCTCTGTATATTTACAAATCCCTCAAATATATCTATATTGCTCCTAAAATTGGTCGTGATCGAGTGAAATCTGAAGTGTACACCAATTGTGGTAATAGATCAAGTGAATGCCACACGATGAATATTGTCTTCTTAAAAAAATTCCAATATATCCATCCTTCAATCGATAAGTAAATTTGACCAAACTGTTTATTGAAGCTTTCCACCTTGCAAAACGTTTTTACACGCACCGATGCAATATTGTTTCCTTTTGGCATTTTCTTGCTCTCTCCTCTCTTTTTGACGATATTTTATTTCTGTTTTATACCTAAAATACCCCGGGAGATGAAAGAAACCGCACGGTTGAAATTTTGGCGAAATCTTTTCCTTACCAATCCAAAAAGTCGCCACTGGAAGACATTATCTCTCGCACCACTGTTCCGAAAAATTACAATAGCTTATCGTTGCATCTACTTAGTAGCCCGTCAGCCGCTGTTATAATTTCGAAGGGTACTTACGTATTATCGCAACCGTATTGACGATATTGTATGAAACGAAGAACTTGGCTGCCAACTCGCCGCTTACGATACATGCGAAATTGGGGTTGTCAACTTGGCGAGTTAATTTGAAAGTTGGCATCGTTGCGATAGTACGTAAGTATCGTTCGAAGAACAGCGTTGCCCGAGGAACACCACTTGGAGGTCGGCTACTTTGGTCCCTCGAGGCTGCCCTCTTCAGCAATCCCTCAGGGCAGCCCCGGGAGTGTAACGAAACACCCCCTTCAGTCTATAATGTAATCTGTAAAAAAAATGTTATTTGAGGAGGGGAAAGGATTAGTAATATCTGACACGGACTAGAAAGGTCGTGGATCCTCTGAAAAAAAAATTAGTTTTACAATGAATTATTAAATTAAAGAACTTGGTACTCTTTTTCGCGTTTCGCCGGCACAGGAGAAAAAGTCGCCAAAAATGATACTACCGACTCCAAACTGAATATTCCAGCTAATAATCTCTTACCATCCCAATTTCAAAGCAAGTGGTTGTCTTTTCTTACTAGTATCTTTTCATAATACATAAAAAACTAATGAGAACTAACATATACTTATTATTGTTGTATTGTGTATATTGTGTGTTGTCGTCAATAAAGCGAGATTTGCGCCGGCGTAGCGGACATGTATCACAAACATTTTTCATAGTCAAGTTTAAAATGCCATGTCTTAATAAACATGTGAAATAAAGATCCTATGAAAACAAAATAGCTTTTAAACATACTTATCAAAAATTATTGAATTATTAATTATTACAAAAAAGATGCCTTGAAAATTCACTTCTAGAAATATCGGTATGTATTATCGCAATCTATTGGCGACATTATATGAAACGAAGCACACGGATGCCAGTTCAGCGCGAATGACTCATTGTGTGGAAATCGGGGCTGCAAACTTGGCGAGTTATCAATAGAGTCGGCAATTGTTGCTATAATACTTAAGTACCGAAATATCTGTCAAACGAATTATTTTACCGGTATTATACTAAAAAATACTTAAAAAAAGGCTTTTAAAAAAGTTTGTCAAAATATATATCAAAAGTAAATCGAAACAAATATCTCTAAAAATATTTCGTGAAGAATATTTTAAACTTAGAATAAAATACAAATACGTAAAAGTCTAAACTTTTCAGTCTAAACTAAAAGGAAAATTTATTAAAGTATAAATTTCTTTTCTACCAACTGCAAATTTTTCATAGAACATCTATTCTTAAATGGAATTTCAATATCAAATGAGGGTTAACTTCAGAATTCGTCACCAGAAGTACATCCTAGCTGAAGCAACTATCACCAAATCTGTTGAATAAAAACGTAAATAGAATTAAAAAAATTTAAAAGAAAAAAGAAGCAAAATAGGAAGTAATGGGAGAAACAACATTAAAAACAATAGACATCACAGACACTTAGGGTGCCTGAGGTGTCCTTACCTTCGGAACGAGTGCCCTCATGTTCGGGAAGCGATTGGCTGAAAGAGAAGGGGGTTCACTTACCTGAACGGAGATGAGAGACCTCATCTTCCGTGCGAGACGGGAAGGAACAAAAGGTGCACTTACCTCAGGGAGGAAAGAGGTATCCTCCCAGTCCATGGGCTCCTCTTCTTGGCGGCGATCTGAAAAGAAAGACTCATAAAAAGCATTAAAATCTGGCATTGTTTTGCCAAATGAGAATAAAGAAAGTATCCAAAATAAAATGTTAAGACTTAAGCCTAACGCTACAGAAAAGTTAAAAAATTAAACACAAAAACTAAGCTATTCAATAAGTTTAATATATAAAAGGAAGAAAAACAAGAAAGAAACTTTGAAATACAATAGATTTTAAGTCACAAAATACAGAAAACAAGGTCACTTTTTGCGAATTAGCACAGAGCAGGTTAATAGCACTTTCAGTCGCAGTGAAATCTCACAGCAAAAGAAAGAATTTCCTTCAAACTATCCGATTCTATGAATTGCAACCAATCAGGATGAAGCAGTCAGAAGTGAAAGTTGAAATGCTTAAAATTTAAAATTGAATTATTTTAAATGAATAACTTGTTATCGTCGTTTTAGCACAGACCACAGCGAATTTTATATTGGTTTTGGTAATTGAAATGTAACTGATTTTTCCAAAGAAAATTTCACGCAACCCGTTTGATTTCGCATTCAAATTGATACATTTTTATTTAGCAGAACTAATTTCTTGTTTTCTTGAGATTTAATAAAGAGCATAATTAAAGTTTTCATGTATTATATTATTTGATGTGTTCCAAAATATTTACATCATACCAATCCTGCATAAGACTTGCGATTTTAAGCCGATTAATAAATTCAGGAACAGGTAATATTTTGAAGAAACGAGTTTTCAGTTAATAATTAGGTATCAATGAAAAAAAATCCTAAACTTCAGCCATTTCTGTAGTATGTATATACTTTTGGCCCGATATTGCAACCACTAATTCCAATCAAAAGTTCCTAAACTTGTTGACTTGATTCCCCATATTTCGCAGAAACGATTTCGCCATCCCCCCTCCTCCTCAAAGAGCATCCAACACCCCCTGATAAATTATAATTATTACTCTATGTTTCACATTCCGACATTTATTGAATACACACTGGGTATAAACACTGGTAGATTCGTAAGATGTTATCTCGCTTCCTCTTTACATGAGATTTTTTGCTGAAATGTAATAGATCTTGTTTTTGATTAGAATTGAATTAATTAATTAAAAAAATTTTCGTCTCGCAGTCCAAAATAAGAACCCGGTTTCAAACAATGTATCGAAATTATGGAGATTCTATTTTATGCGAGAAATGCATATTGTTCCGCACTAGGCGACCAGTAAGTGGAGTGGTTGCGCTACAACATGGGTGTCCAACCCGGGGACCGCATGTGGCCCGTCATGAATAATTTTGCGGCCCTCGAGATTCTTTATAACTTTACAAAATTCGAATATTTTGTACAGTATTTTTTTTGTCTAAAGAGTTTTTTTTTTGTAAAAAATAAATCCCATAACTGTTATTATTTTATCACGTTGCTTCTGTTACTGCGAATCTTTTTTTTCTAAATTGAAATTTATCAAACATGAATCATGCTCAATCTTCCCGCACGAAAATCTGCAACATCCATTACGATACGCAAATACACATGCATTGAGATCGACTTGAAAAAACTAAGTGAAAGAGTTAAGAAATAGATATCTCACTAATTAAACATTATTTGATCATTGAAATATTATTATTATATTATCTATGTTTGTATACATGAAAAACATTGAAAACAATAATAATATATCAGTCTGTTTTAAATGTTCCCCTGGCGAGAACTGATGTTTGTAATAGATCTAAATCTAATATAAGGATAAGTTTTTCTATGTGGCCCGCGGGATTGTTCCGAAGTGGCCCGCGAGGTCATTTGGGTTGGCTACTCCTGCGCTTCAGCACTAAGTACCGTATAAAATGCGGCGTTTTCACACAAAAAGAATAAGATCTAAATTTACGGGTGCGCGTTATACGCTGTGCATAAAAAATGAGAGCCTTCAAAATAAATATATAAATATGAGTATAAAAAAAATTAAGACTTCTACAAACGTTGAAATGGTGTCTATATAAGATAAATGACATTCCATATGAACGTCAAGGGTTGTAGTTCTAGAAGTATACTATTTTTTTCTTAAGTTTGGAGTAATACTTCGAATAAACGACTGCAAAACATAAGAGCATTGCACACGCACATTTCAGATTTCTTCGTAAAACAGAAGGTGCGCGTTATACGGCGATGTTCGTTATTCGCCCGATTTTTCGGTATTTGCGATTGTCCTTTGAATAATACCCCGTGGCCGCAGTAACCTAGGGGTTTTGGTTATGAGCTCGAGTGTCATGAGTTCGAGTCCTTGTGCTACTGAAGATCAGCCGTGTAGAGAACTGATGCGCGGAAAAATTGTCATATCTCGAACATCTCCCGTTGGAGTGATGCGGTAGTTTGGAGGCCATGATAGTATAGTGGTCAAGGTATCGGACCGTGGCTTACCTTGTCACGAGTTCGAGCCCAATACCACTAAAAACCCGCCGTGTAGGGCAGCGATGCACGTTAAATCTGTCGAGAGCTGAAACGTCCTTTCGTTGGTGTGGTGTGATAGTTAGGAGAGGGGTGCCAGCTCAGGTGTCGTCCACGTCACTTGACCATGGTTCAAAACTACGTGGTCCGTCGCCAAAAGCCCTCGTGTAGCTGAACAGTGCGACGTTAATATTCAATCAATCAATTTAATAGCCCTAGTGTGGCTGAACAGTGCGACTTTAACATTCACTCACGCGGTACTTTGAAGCAACAGCTCAGGTGTCGTCCTCGTCACTTGACCAAGGTTCAAAATGATGAAGCTCAACTCCAATAGCCCTCGTGTTAATTTTACTCCCCGCCTTGGATCTCATAAGTGTAGATGGAAATATCCGCATTGATTTCAACAGCAGCCGTCTACACAAACCAATGAATTTTCAATAATTACCATAGGGATGACGCCACAGCACTTTTGTCTACGTGTTTCTTAGAATATAACCCTTCCCGTAACGAATGGCAGTCGTTGAACGAAGCATGAACTTGAAAGAAAAAGCTCTATTCTAGGGTTGGCTATTCTTTCCGAAAATGATCGATTTTTAAATCGATTCCAACACAGTAACCTGATGAATCTATTCATAAAAAAAATAGAGGTCTAAAAGATCGACTTCTAAAAAATCGATTTTTTTTTCAAATCTGTTTTTACAATGTAAATATAAATTCATTTTATGAAAAACAAGAAAGATACCATAATAAACGATCTCTTATCAGTAAAATCAGCGAATTTTTTATATATATATAGTTCAGGGTATTTGACAATTACAATTATTTTCATTACCATATCAAAGTATCAGGTATAAAAGAAGACATTTATTTTCTAAATGTATTTGTTACATTAAAAAGTTTAGAAAATAGATAATATAGCTTATAGTTTCTAATGCTTAATATATAAGCTTTTTAAAAACAACAGTCTGTCAAGTCTACTGGGATCCAATACGCTTATCACTTGCGATGTTGCCGGCAATCCAAAAAAGCCGCTCAAAGGATGATCCCACGATACTCATATACATCATGGCTATTGAGTGAACGTGGTGATAAATACAGTTTTTTTTGTTCTTGCCAGTAAATTAACCCTTTAACCGCCAACACCGTAATATTACGGGTTTTAAAGATGGTTTATTCAATTAATTGTAAATAATTTTATGGTTTTTACCCAAACAGAAAAAAATCGCATCTCGATTTTCTAGGATGAAATATTGATTCAGTGCTACATATCGATTTAAAAGATGGATTTTTTTGGCCCGAGAAATCGATTCTTCGATGAATCGATCTCAGCTCGCCATCCCTACTCTATTCACCATCCGATACGGATTTTGCTGACATTTCAAACGAGGGTACTTGAATCCATAGGAAAAGAGAACTCACATTTTCTCAATATTCACGTGAACGTTGCGGGAATTCAGGAGTGGAACTCTTCGAAAAACAATCTTCATGCTAATTATCTGTTGCACCTTGTATGTTTTCAATCTAAAGTTGTGTTATGTGGTGTATTGTCGTCTGAGAAAGGTGCGAGACACGATATCGTTTAAAAGTGGCTCTTTTTGTGCAGCTCACCGGTGGTGTTAGTGAAATAAAATTTGTCTACGAGCGTCATCGCTATTAGTTGGGACGAAGGTTTGACAGTAATTATACAAATCTTTATTCTCATGAGCGGTACAGGTGGAATCTTTCCTGGTTCCCCTTTCGGACCTCTGGGTCTTTTGAAATAAACGGTGTCCAGAAATAAGAAAACCCATCGCGGTTTCTGAAAACTCGTTGTTTGTTTGACCCTCAACTCTTCCTCCCAAGGCCGCTGAATATTCTTCCTGAAGGATACGTTGTGTCAACATATTTCTGAAAAAGTTAATAGAAGGGAAAAGGTCTTGTAGCATTAAAGAGGAGGAGGGCTCATTCCTTCCCCCTCCCTTCCATATTTTGCGTAAAGCATTTTCCAGAATGGAGGAAATTTTTCTAGACTCTCTTTAGAGACAACTTCTCTCTCTTGCAAGTAAAAAAAAAGTTATTGCTAGTGGAAGAGTGATCTGAAATGGTAATTCCAAGGAAAGAAAAGTATTGAAACTAGGGGGAACCCACCCCCATTGTACAAATTATACAACTGTTCATACTCATTCTTCAAATTGGGAAACAATAATTTTTTGAATTATGTAATTCTGTTTATTTTTTCGCAAAATTTGTTCCTGGCGCTCCTTTTCAATTAAATTCATCCCTGAAGCTGCATCGTCCAACACATTCATTGATAAAGTTCTCACCTGAAGCTTCCTGGAAAGTTGAGTATTGAGTTGAGTTGGGGTGGTTTTTGACATCGGAGTTTCATCTATGCAGCTTGATAACGGAGATAGAGGGTTCTCATTTTTACATGATGGTTCACTTGATATGAGCATGGATAACTCTTCTTATATAAACGCTTCAACGTTTGTTAACGCTTTACGCGAAGAAGAAATTGCAAATACTATATATAACTACGGAGGAGAGCATCATTCTCGCAAAATTGCAAGAGCAATAGTAAATGCTTAGTACAATACAACGCCTTTGTTCTCCCGCAACGATTCCAGTCCAGGCAATCGATGCGATATTTTTCTGCGAGAAAATTGCAATTAGGGTTTATGATTTCCAGGATTCCCGGAAATATATTAAAATTTCAAAAAATTTAAAAACAAGTTATTTTTAAATAAAATTAATAATAATTATTTTAAATAAGGATACATATAAATTAAAAAATTAATACTTATTTATATAACGACCTAAAAAATACAAAAATATATAATAAATTGATTATTCATTTTTAAAATAAGATTTCAGAAAGCATATAAGCAATTTATACTTTTATCACTCAACTTAGTTTCTAAGCTTTGTGACTAACAATCTGGCAGCAGAAAATGCTCTCTCTGCTTCAACTGACGTTGGAGGAATTGTTTTTAAAGCCTCCGATACTTTTGTAATGTTTAGTGATGGATGCATCTCTTGTTTCATGATTTTGTTGAAACTAGTACTTTTTTTGGTTGAACAATATAAAACTTTTGTTTTAGAGTATAAATTACTTTCTCTAATTTTACATCCAACGCGCGTCAGATATTTTTCTTTAAAAATCTCCTTGCTCTTTTCTTCTAAATGTGAAGAGTTGGATATTGATTCCTCTTTGCAGAAAAGCCTTGTCCCTATCATTTGGGCTTTTCTAACTAAACAATTATAACCAGGCAATAGCGAAATATCGACAGTAATTGCAGCTATTTCATATTTTCTTCCAAAATTCAGGTGTTGCATTAATCCTATTAAATTAACGTTTTACATCTTTCATTAATTCTTTGGATTAGAGAATGTTTCATATTTGTCGCAAATTCTGAGTTTTGTTCGTTCAGTTCTCCAATAACGAAAGAAAATACACCTTCTGCAGTTAGCAAAGTTGCATTTCGACTGCATAGTTTTTCTAAGCCAATTGTTACTGCGTTTAAGCCTGCTACTGTTGTGACGGGCTCACGCGTCTTTTCATTAACATGTCCTTTGAGTTCTTTGGGGCCAGAATTAATGGCAACTCTTTTCCAACCAAACCCAAGAAGTGAAGCATGAAGGAAAGATGTAAATTAGGAAGCTTTTAAATATCAGGAGTTTGAGTAAGCGTATATTATTATTATCTAATCTGTTAGATGTTTACGTTTTAAGATCTTAATAAAGTCAAATTATAAGATGATGGAAATTTCTAGTTCATTTATTCCTACACCTCTAGCTCACGCTGATAATCAAGGAGAGGGGCACCCGAGGGGGGCAACTTGACACAGTTGAAGTCACTGTTTCAAACTTTACATTGGCCATCATTTGTTCTTCTTTAATGTCAATTAATGCTTTTAAAATTTCTGACTTTATTTCTAAAAATATTTCAAGCATTGCCAACAAACTATTCTAGCGTGTTTTGGTATCCAAACAAGCCATCTTTTCACACAGCCCAACTCTTCTTTAGCATATTTTTGTAAAATATCATTTTTTGAGAGGTGATTTTCTGAATAGTTTTACTACATTTCTAAGCCCCTTGAGATTCCCGGGAAAAGAAAAAGTATAGAAATCTTATGATTTCCCGAGAACACGGGAAAGAGAAACCCTACTTGCAATACCGTACTGCGACATTATATGAAACGAAACACACGATTGCCGATTCAGCTCGTACAACACATGTAACATCGGGGTTCCATCTGGAACGTTGGCAGTGTAATAACGATAATACATTACAGCATCACGAAAAACTTCTGTTATATAGAGAGAGGTTAATAAATACTTAAAAATCTCTAATTTAATGAGAAAAATATAAATTTCGATTTGGTGATGACCACCTGGTGGTCTTTGGATGAATCAAAATTCCAACTCGTAAATACTTTCGTCTCAGCTTTGTCGCAATAGAAATAGTCGCCCAACCGGTATAGTGGTTAGTGACGCGATGCCGTAGGTTGGTGGAAGGGGAAGAGAGTGGGAGGCCCCTGGCCACCCACAGGGTTTTCTCCCTCCAAATTGGGGTGGAACCGAGCAAAAGCGTACTGTCACCTGCATGGTGCCCAAAGCTAAGGTTAAGGACAGGCGTAAAAATTCTGTCGCGATCAATTTCGTCAGGCAGGTGGCATTAGTCACAACAACAGAAATAATGGATTTTCACGAAACACTGGATACAAATGTTGCTCTAATGATCCACTTTTGTGACCGGTGGTGAGTGAGTGTTTGCACTACAAAGATGCAAGAGGGCTATTGGCGACGGGCCTCGTCATTTTAAACCATGGTCAAGAGACACCTGAGCTGGCACCCTTCGTCTTCTAACTTTCACACCACACCAACAGGAGGACGTTTGGGCCTCTACAGTGTTAATGGACAGCGGACCCGTCTACACGGCGGTTTCTCAGTAGCTCCAGGCTTGAACTCATGAGACGCCTGCCACGAATCCGTAACCTTGACCACTGGGCACTGCGGCCACCTATTTTCGGTAGTAAACTAGCGCTGTACATTTTTGAATTTCTTGCTTCGAATCCTTTAGAAATTTGTTTTCCCACAAATATTTAATGGGTCTGGAAAATAAATATTTACGTTTTATATTGTACTATGGTTCAAAGAGCAGTATGCAATTGGTCTTCTAATATAATCAGCTATCAACACTCCGGTTGTAAATCTTAAAAATTGTATTAGTACCGGTCAAAGACTGGACGCGCGCGCGCGTTCAACAACAAAAAATTAAAATCGAACAACACAAACTTATCGAGTATTGCAGATTACATCCAATTATTTAAAGAAGTCATTACGGTTCCAAAAAAAATCCTCAACCCCAACTCTTTTTCAATTCCTACTATTAGCTCACACTCTCTATATATTTATCTTGGAGGAATTTTCAGTCGTTATAATAAAATACATTATAAAGCGCTCCACTGAACTGAAATTTTGTATGCATGATTATTTTGGATGACAATACAATAATTTAATTTTAATTAATAAAAATTAATTGATTCAAACTAATTATTTAAAGAATTACAAATACAGCCACGTTAGCATCATTTTTGGCGACGTGTCAAAACTTGAAAAGGTTTTTTTTCTCACGTCTTATAAAGTATTCAATTGAACTGAAATTTTATAGACACGATTGTTTTGGATGACCATACGATACTTTAATGATAATGAATAAAAATGAATTACCACTTGATGTTGTGATTCTATCCTATGTATATACATATATATATATTTCCTTTTTCCATATTTCACATATATCCTATGTATATACATGCCCTACACGGCGGGTCTTTAGATTTAACGTGCATCGCTACCACTAAAGACCCGTCGTGTAGGGCAGCGATGCACG
>BMAV01011752.1:81981-99125 GCA_019973955.1 Trichonephila inaurata madagascariensis | reverse complement strand
ACAATTGTTTGAAAAAGTATGAACATAAAAATGCTTTAAAACATTGAAAAATTATTCATAGCTTGCGTAATATACTTACAAAATGCTTAGATACTAAGCATTGGGAACTATTAGCTTTGTCTATTTCCTAAACTTTTTAATGTAACAAATATAGAAATTTAGAAAATAAATGTCTTCTTTTATACCTGATACTTTGATATGGTAATAAAAATAATTGTATTGTCACAAAATCCCTGAACTAAAACATTCCCTGATTTTACTGATAAGAGATCGTTTATTATGGTATTTTTCTTATTTTTCATAAAATGGATTTATATTTACATTGTAAATGCAGACTTGAAAAAAAAAATTGATTTTTTAGAAATCTATCTTTTAGACCTTGATTTTTTGTGAATCTATTCATCAGGTTACGATTCGTATCGATTTAAAAATCGATCTTTTTCTGAAAGAATCGCCATCCCTACGTGGAACGAATCGTAGTTCTCTAACGGTCGATTGGTGATAGCAGTGCAACTTGCCTTTCGTCGTCACTTCGATATTTCTCCACGAGGTCATGTTCTAGATCGGAAATGTGTTTCATGTGGATGCATTCCGAGTAACGGGGAATGTCTCTAAAGAAAGGAAAGCACATCCGAACACCGTTAGAACACTTTTAATTTGGAACGTGTTCGTATGTCGATTCAGACCTGTATGTGACAATAATCCAATAGTTCCAATAGTTTTCAAGAAAGGGATCTTTACAACTTGTGGTTACAACAAAATGGGACCACAGCCCTTTCCTCCAATGTTTTCATAGGTATTTTAAGAGCGACCTTCCTCAAATGACTGATCTCTCTACGAGAGGACGTAAACTGGCCAGCACACTCACCTGATTTATCCTCTACTGATTACTTCCTGTGGACTTATCTCAATTCCCTTATTTACAAAAATCCCGGAAGACCTACGAAATAACATCCATGCCGAAATTGACAATATCCCGGTCGATATGCTTGAAAAGGCGACTCAAAGTTTTGAAATTGACTGCATCAATGCATTGATTATGGAGGTAAACATTCAACTGATATTGTGTTTAAAACTGTGTAAATTCAATGTTCTAATGCTGCGTGATTGACGTAAAATAACAATAAAGTCGAATGGAACGTGTAGTGTGTTTTATGGCATTTTCAAAACAGAAAGTTCTCACGACCCACCTGTATTAGCCAGTAGAGGCTTTACTGGAGGATTATTTGATGTTCGCTGTAGAACTTCGCCCACCAATTACAATACTATAAGGATGTCAGAACCAAAAAGGTCAGAAATCAAATACAATGGTACCTATAGCATAATTCTTGGTGGATGAATTATTTGGTGGAAGACAGGTGAGTATTCTGGACTTTCCTAACACGAAAGACCCAATTCAAAGCAAGACACAAATCTCTAAAAGCAATTCCTCTCTAATGCATGAGATTCCGAGTCGAATGTACCTGTGGTATAACAGATGTTATTTTTAAAATCTATTAAAAAGAAATTTCTCAAGAATTCAATGGAATATCAGGACAGTACAATAAACGTAACTGAAAGTAATTCACTATGTATTGTGAATATAATACTTTTTAGAAACACATTTATTGAATATATTCATTAAAAATAATATAAAGGGAAATAAAACACTTGTTTTATTTTGCTCTTTTTTTTGCTGTGTATGATTTATTTCAAGAATTAAATCATTTTTCGGTACATCAGAGTAGAAGCAATTTTAAGTCTTAAATCATTTTTAGAGTAAATAGAACTGAAACTTTTTCAATCACGCTAAATATTATTTCATAGAAAAGTAATTTCATTAGGCGGAGAAAAGTAATGTTTAACTTTTGTTATTTACTGAAGAAATTAATGGTTTTTATTCCTGTCGAAAAAGCTGGGTAACAAGCCTGTGGGAAAATCAATATGAGATGTTTGTTGAGAAAATTATTTTCCAAAGGGAAAAAAATTCTTGAAGCAGTTAACTGAATCGGATAGAAATTGATAAATATATTACATATAATAAAGAAAAGAAAAAATTAATTCCTCAGGCACTCAAATTTCACTCAGTTGTTACAACTATGAGGGTTGCCTAAATTACAAGTTTAAGCGTGAATGCGTGAATTTGCGTCAGAATGATTAGCTACAGAATATGGATATAAGGGAAGATAAGAGGTGTACACAGCATACTACGTAAAATGATCAAGCTTGTTCGTAGTATAGGAAATAGCTATTTATGGATGTAGAACAATTCGGTAGTTTGGTTTCTGATTGCGAAAGGTGAGCTGTATATGGGCATATATCAGCGAATGGGTGGGGAGGGCACTTTATAGCGAGTACTGCTTGTTTCAAACAAGTAGCGCAAATGTTTTTTGAGAAAAGGGGGCAAACATATCGAAAATCCATATCAATGCCGGTCCAAACGTCTCCCGTGAAACCAGACAGCCTTAAGGAAACTCCATTAAAAAGTGTTGTAATACTCGCCGTACTGTCAGGATTTGTCTTCACACTTTTCCACTCTTTTTTTTCACTTAAGAGAGAATTACGTTTCCATTTGGATGATGTGGTTAAGAAAGCTATACAGGACTTCCTCGAGAATCAGCCTCGACTTTCTACAGCCAAGTCCGAGTTGGATCTAAAGACTATCGGTGGCTCATGTTTATCACACCTTAAATGTACTCTTTTAGAAGGTGGTATGACGATTTAGTTAGACAGAACAGAAATTGACAAGAAAGTTAACGACAAAGGTAGATTACTGCATAGCACAGCAGAGCATTATCTTACTTAATATAAGTCCAAGGTACTGTGAAAAGAACGACAACACAACATGGAGGAAAATATTGTCTACATGTCGTCTCATATTTATCCACCCGGGTTTCACAGATCAATAAAAAAAAATTCAGCTGGTGAACATGAGGAACTCTAGACTGAAATATTATAGTGAAATCGTCATTAATATGATTCACAATGTTGTCTATGGTAATTTTTAAACATATCTCCAAGGATCATCCGGGTTTAGTTTTAAATCTTGTTTAGAATGTATTGTTTAAATATTCCCAGATGATCCAGACTTCACGATTGTACATGTTGTTCTCGGTAAGGCGTAATCTGTGCACTAATTCTGATAGTCACTAATGTACCGGTTACACATTGAATCCTCGACAAAAAGAAATGACTTATTTTGAAAGTCCATCTCACAACTGTTCTTATCTTACACTCTATTTTATTCCCCAGTCCAAACTTTTTGAATGTCTCAAAGGCATAGTTCAACCAAATATGTCAACATCATCAAATGTAAATGGTCAATGGCCCATCCTAAATGAGAAGAGATGCTAAAATTTAACAATCCTGATTCCTGTACCTTATAAACAAGCTCCATCGAAACTGGTAATTTGAGCCCATACTTAAAGTACTAAATATATTTAGGATATACTTAATACAACTGAAGTGAGTGATCAAATTATCGAATTTAAAGGGTTGTAATGTCCTATGTAATTGTATATTGTCCTCATTTTTACATCAGTCGAACACTTAGTTTAAAACTTTCTCATCAAAAAACTGAAAAAAAAATTTCAAAAAGTAAACAATATTCAGGTAGTAACTTCAAACGCAAGTTACATTGCAACAAACAGTACTGCTAAAAGTATCCAAACACGTTCACACTATTTTTTTTTTCCAAAATAGCATATTAAAACATTAAAAAGGCTGTTTTAGGAATTAATACCAATAGTTAACTATATATATATATATATATATATATTTAAAAAATATTACGTACGTATTACAAAAATCACAATTACAAGTGAAATTTTAGCAATATTTTTTTGAAAAACTTCAAAGCAATTAGAGAAAAAAGTAAACTTTTATCAATAGAAGCATTAGTAAAACAAATTAAACGCATTTATCTAGAAAATGTACAAAAATTTTAATGTTTTATTAAGATTTAAATATTTTAGAGGTGATCGAGTACATATTATAAGAAATGTGATGTTCTTTATGAGATCATTGTTTAAATACCTGTCCATAACTTAAAAAAATATTCATACAATAAGAAATATATTAGTACATTCTCTAGAAAACAGAATAAATATCAGGCTCAAAAAGTTTTATAAATCATATTTAAATTATTTTAGGTTATGAAATTCACCATGATTAATTTTGAACAATTTAAGGTATCCGACTACGTTCGGAACCATGATTTTAAAAAAGCGCATAAATGGATAATTTTCATGATATCTAGTGTCACTTCAATTAAAATATACGTATAAAATTTTTTTAAGGATATTTTGACAAAAAAAATTATTTAAATACAATATTTAGGAAAAAATAAGAAAGAATAACCTTTTTTTCAAAATGTTCCCTAACACGTGAAAAAAGCCGTCTGACCATAATAATATTTTGCCTGTATATAACTCGAACCTCTGTACAGAGCTCAACTATGATTTTTGAAAAGTTCCCATTATTTTCAGAGTTTAACCCATTGAAATAATTATCTTTTTTTTTTTCTTAAAATTTCTTTCTCCCCTCTGTTGTCGTAAAATATAGATAAACCCACTTTGGTTATGTATTTCAAAATTCTAGTTGAGACACTCTGTATAAGAGAGTCTGAAGTTGAAGCAATAATATTATAATAAGCATTTTCACAAAAAATGGCCACGAAAAAATGGTCAAACTTCTATGTTCATTTTTGTCAAAATATTATTACTTAAATATTGTTTTTATTGTAATTATATTCTTAAAACAATTTTATATACATTTTTCTAATCTAAGTGACACTAAATATCATAAATATTATCATTTATACTACAAAATCAAGGTTCGAAACGTAGTCAGATACTACTAAACTACTTCTGGTAGATTGAAGATCAACTTCCGGCTCTTCTAACTTTATAAAACTGATTGTAACTTGGTCTCCAGGTTACGTAAAAAAAGAAGTGTGTTTTATAAATCTAAAAGATAGCTCTATTCAATGTAATAAAAAACAAAAAAAAACTTGTGTTTTGACCAAATTTGGTAATTTCAACATGTTCGGATGCCTTAAGAAGTTCGTTAAATCATGCATATTCCCATGGGTGTAACGTACACCCCCGCAACCCCCACATCACGAAGGGATGCCTGGATTCTAAAGGGCCAAAAGCCTGACTGATGCGAAGTACGTATTTCACCAATTTAGCAAAATGGCCGGGGCAAAAGTAGTAATTGGTGACTTTGGCAGGATGGGGTGGGCTAATATTCTCTGTTACCCCACGGCACATTCAACATTCGTTATATTTTATGTTCAGGAAAGAAAAAAATAGTTCCGAGACTGTTTGATACATCACAGAAAATAAAATTCTAAATTTCTCTTAAAATTGTTTTTGCTTTTTTTCTCGATAAAATGTAGAAAAGATATTTTGAAAAACAGAAAAACTTTTAAGATTGGATTTCTTATTATATTAATCCTTCTATATATATATATATATATATATATATATATATATATATATATATATATATATATAGAAGGATTCCTGTATGGGAATAGTAACTTGCATTTATCAATTTACAGAAATGTTATTTTGAATTTTTTATTTAGAAATGATAACTACCTACAAAATAGATAAATTCAATAATATCAAAAAAAAAATGTCAGTGTTATTTAGATCATGAATACCCTTTTAACTTCTTAAGAACTTATATTCATCACAAATATATTAATCGTCTTGCTACTTCTAATTCCAAATCCACCACACAACAATAGGATATCAAAGTCAGCATGTTAGTGGTCTTGCTGTGAAGATTATACCATAACACTCATATCACAGTTTACATCTTTTCCACACACATCTTGAACATCTTACACATTTTTGACATCCAACCAAATTAGAGCCTAGAAAATCTACATTTTTGACAATCAACCAATTCAAAGCCTACCAAACTTGATTGTCGTCTCTCTTGGTATCTATCTATTCTGGCTAGTGTCAAATGTAGTTCAAAAGATGCGTATTTGTATATTCAGGTTTTTTTAACTTGGTGGATAATTGCTTTTCATTAATTTTTCAAGACTCTTGATTCTCTTGGAAAAAGATCTGTAAGTAGGGATTTCGTTTTTAAGAATTTGGGGAGAATTTATTTCAGAATAGTAGTCAGTGGTTTTATCATACTTTCTGCGAGTTTTTATGTACTTCGAATTTTTGTTTATTTTATTTGGTTTTTCCTACCGAGTTGCAAAGGGGGAAGGTTGGCGCCTTCAAACTAAATTAAACCCACTTATTCGGTCCTAAGTCCGAAATTGCTTTCTGACTCGCTAGGTTCTTTTTTATAGTTCCTTTTTTAAATTTTTCTATAAATTCGATCTTCATGTTTTGCTTTTATATTTTTATTACGTTATTTCTTGTTATGTTCATTATCTATTATTTCTGGTTTTTGATATATTATATAAATTTCTTTCATATATATGTATGTATACAAAACAAATAATTATGAACGATACATTTTTTCAATTAAAAAGCTCAAATGTTCACGTTACTGTAGAAGTACTGTTTGTATAAAAAAATATTGTAAATTGGAGTTTGAAAAATTCCTTTTTTACAAGCTTTTATTTAACTTGCAATTTAGTTTGTTCGGGTGGAATCTTGCAACAAATTTGAAGCTGATGTCTTCAACCGGTTGAGCTGAAATTTTGTATACTCGTAATGTATACTTTGACCATTTATGTTCCAATATTGCAATTAGTTAAAAAGATATTAATTAAAAACCTTAAAACTCAAAATGGTTTTACCCTTGTAGGCTTTTTACCCACCGAGCGACTTTTCGGATTGAGCTTAAAGAAATTCCTATTTTTTTCGACGTTAAAAAAAGCCATTTTATTCTTTCTATCAAACTCAGACAAAAAATAATTACAGAGTCGAAAAGATCATTTATTTCGCCATGACACAGTATAATTCTTTTTAGAAAATAATGGTATTTTCGATTTCTTACGCGTGATAAGTCAAAATCGATGTGTTTGCATGAAAATGATTTCTAAATCATTCCGTATGAATTTTTTTTCATGTTAATTAATCGATATTCTACATTAAAAAAGTTCATGATTTTCTCTTTATGAATCAGTCATTTAAACAAATAAAATGCTAAAAACTTTTTTTTACACTTTTTCAAAAAAATATTCAAATTTTTATTTAAACATTTATTAACTTCATCATTTATAAAGATTTTCACACGAAACTTTTTTTCCGTTTGTAGAATAGTATTATTCAAATTTTGTTCAAAGATTGAAAAAAATTGGCTTAACATTACGGATTTAAAAATTTATTTTGTGTTTTTCGTCTTTAATATAGTAGACGCAAAATTAAAGCAAAAAAAAAAAAAAGAGAGAGAGAGAGTTTTAATATTTTGATTAATTTTGCTTGGTCCAATGTTGTCTTGGTATTGCAGTGTTTAGCCCCCTCCCCTCTATTATCCTCTTGTTGCGGCCGGAGTGAAATATCTATCATATGTATGTGTCCCGGCAGGAAAAAAGGGTTGAGTATTCCTGAGTTAGACTGTTCGAAATTAATTAGCAAACGACCTTGCAACAATGATGTTTTTAATGAGATGAAAAGATTGAAAAACCTGTCCAGCGATAACTAAAAAGTAAAAAATAAATTAAAAATAAAAAACCTTTTTAAAAACCAGTTTTTATTTAAATGCGCTAAAAAGAATAAAACAAACTTTTCTTTTAAAACCTTTTTTACTATCAACTTATAACGTAATTACACAATCTATGATATAAAAGCTTGTCGCGAGATTTACTTGTATGTATAAACTTGTAAATTAAATATCTTGATCCGATTGATTTTAATTTTTGAAATTTTCAAACTAATTAAATACTAGTACTTAAATCTCGCGACAAGCTTTTGTATCATAAATTATGTAATGACGTTATAAGTTGATAATAAAAAAAAAGTTTTTTATAAAAGAAAAGTTTATTTTATTCTTTTTAGCAGCTAAGCCTGTAAAATTTAAATAAAATAAAAGCTTGTTTTTTTTTTAAAAAAAGTTTTTTATTTAAGTTTAAATAAGTTTAAAAGTTTTAATATTTAATTTCGATGTCAAAAATTTTCTACAAGAAACAATAAAACGTCATAAAAATAGGAATATTTCATTTTTTAAAATTTAAAATATAGAGATAAATGTTAAAGTTCTTAAAAATAAATTTTAACTAAGGTTATACCTGTAAACTAAATTTTATACTATATCAGAGGTCTGAGAAAATTACTAAAATCATTAGATTTCGCTCTCATGTGTCTTAATTTCAAATAAGCTTTATGATAGGGGAAATTTGTTATAAATCATGAGTTTGGATGGCGATTCTACATCAGAGACAGTTAGGTAAAGTAATGAAATGCACGCCTGATTCTCTGGGCCTTTAAATGTCTGATAAAGTTATAAAATGAGATATCGCCTTATATATCATCCTTGACACCAAAAAGTAATTCAAAGTTATGAGACTTGTCAACATTGCACAGCCCTGGTATAAGTCTGAAATGACTTTTATTCAAACCAGTAATGATGGGTTTAATAATGTCAGACTTCCATCAGAAATTTAAAATACCTCACTTTGTATAACGGATCCTCTTGCATTCTCCAAGGAAAATACTTTTAATAGATTGTTCGATTTGGAGTCTCTTTCTGTAAAAGATTCGAGACTTGTGTGAAGGAAAATTGCTGTTTAAAGTTAAGTGAATAAAGTTCGAGTAAGAAGATAACAGTGAGATGTTGGTGCCAGTATGAGTTATATTTCTGAGGATTTTATTTTGAACTATCACAGCCTTTCTCAAGTTGTGGGGTGAACCCTCCTAGGGTGGAAGGGCGTAATAACCCTAAGTGGGGGGAGAGAGCATATCCGAAAGTCAAAAATAAAAGATCTTTAAAAAAAATATATTAATTTACTGAAAGGAAGCAAACCAAAAAATTCTGACATAAAAAATAAAATACAGGTTAACCCGACTTATATACTTATAAATGTATCAGTATACTTCACAAATATATGTGAAAACTAATTCATCAATTTTGAATTAAGAACAATTTTAATAATTGATAGTAACTCCCATGCGCTTGTCTTGCAGAACAAAATGTTTTCAAAGGAAGACGTCCGATATGTTACCCACACGGTTGCACAGAAGTCCGCGAGAATAGCAGTTGTGATGGGTATAAAATAGAGAGCAACATAGATTAGACTATTTTTATATTGATATTTATACATATCGAAATGGATTATTGAGGAAATAAATACTTAATTTTATTAAAAGTTATTTTGCAATATATTCCAATCTAAACGTTAAAATGAAAAATAGCCTAATATGTATTCTATTATTAAAGGTAACTTACTTAAAATATCTACCATTACACACATATAAAATTATGATAATTTGTACGGCTTATAGTTAAGATCGTATTGTACATTTAGCGTCAAAAAGTACATTATTACGGCATTCAATACATAATTATTGTATGGGGGGAGGGGGCTGTGATGAAAACTCCGATTGAAAATTGTGTTGCAAATATTGAAAGTTTGAGAAGCACTGGATTATCAACGTATCTTGGCATAAGATTCGGACCATTGCTATCAGTGTCCAGAATGGATAAACCGTTTTTCTGCATTTCTTCAAGTATGCTTGTTAAGTAAAATTTGTGTATTGTTATTGTTATTAATTAGGGCTAACTCGATCTCACTAGCTATTTGCAACCATATTATATCTAGAATTAGTTTGAATAATCGTTATCGTGTGTGTTTTTCAGAGGTGTCTCTTCATTCGGTTGCTCGTCCCACTAAGGCAAATTTAACTATTTTTATTTAAAGTAATGTATTGGAAATCTTAATACGCAAACGTGATTGAATAAGACGATTTGAATTTAAAGCTTTACGATTAATAATTATTTAGTGTATTTGAATTTAACTTCGACTATATTTTCGAAATGTTTTGAAGACTTTGACTTAATAAACATGCATGCACATTACATGCAAAATGACTCTCTATCAAATTAAATTAGGTTCTGCACATTTTATTGATAATTGGAGAATTATAAGATAAAAGTAATATTTTTAATTGTTAGAAAGTAATTAATTATACTTTTTTTGTCAGTGATAATATTGCTATCAGCAAGCACAATTATACTAAGAATAGCCAATAATGATAATAAAGTAGTATTTCAAATGTAATAACTGCAAAATATTTACAATTTCAATTTCACTTACATTCTTTTAGAATTGAATTTCTTTCTGAGATAAATTGTTTAACTATTTAATTTATTGTTTAATACAGTAAGAAATTAAATTTATAAGGTTTTATTCAGTGTCTTCTATATAATAAAGTATAAACTTGTATACAACTTTATACATTGTAATTTAACGATAAACTGGAGATAACTTTAATAGTATATGTTCTAATTTCTAATTATTTAACTTTGAGCCATTAATAATCTCATGTTTCTGAATTTCCTTGAAGAAACTACTTTAAGTTCTTTAAATAGGATTTCTATACCTTTTTGAGATGAGTTTGTGTATGCTAATATACACTATCTAGCAATAATAATTGAACCCTGTGACAAAAGAGATAAGCAAAATTTATTCATATTCAGTAGATGGTAGAGCCACCATCTGGAGCAATTTACAGCCTTAACACTTCGGGCATACTTTCCACAAGTGTTTGAATCACTGGCGTAATTAGTCCTGTGTGGGTCTAGTATCAAAATTCTTTGGGGCCCTTTTTAAGAAAAAAAAATAAAAATAATTGCATTAATAAAACGTATTTGAATGTATCTAAATGTTACACAAGTTGTGGGACCCTTGTAGCTTAGGAATTCCGTGTCATTAATACGGCTGATACGGTGATAGCTACGCCATTGATTTGAATGCTGAATAGGTATTTCTGGTACAGGTTCTACTGATATTTTCCTCCTCTCGGCTTGGAGAAGACATGCAAGTTCTTTCACCGATTTTGGACGGCTGCTGCACCTCTTAATTCGGTGATCCAAATCATCCCAGAAGCGTTTTACAGGATTCAAGTCTGGTCTCTGGGTAGGCCAGTTCAGTCGGTTCACCCTGTTGTCATCATACCAATCCATGGTGGGTCTCACAACATGACAGGAGGCGTAGTCATCCTGGAAGTAATAATGATCCAATCCGTAAAATTGCCACAAAGCATTACTTTTATTATTGTCTAGAGTAGTGGAGTAGGAGTCGGTGTTGAGGTTACCATCAATTAAGATCAAGGGTCCTAGTCCATACCACAAGAAACATCCCCAGACTACAATTACAGCTCCAACAAACTTTAATGCAGGCATAACGCATTCAGGCAAAAACATTCATTTGGCTAATTCCTAACCCATACTCTGCCATCCAAATGGTAGAGATTGTACCTTTATTCTTCCCTCCAAGGAACCGGTTTCCACTCCTCTACGGTCCAATTTTGAAGTGCCTTGCATCACATCAACCAAGCAACGCGGTTGGAGCTTGTAATCATAGACTTATGGGCTGCAACACGACCATGGAAACCAAGTACATGTGCTTCCTTGCGTATGGTATTTATCAAAATAAGAGTCCTGAATATTTGTTGGAACTTCAGAAGCATGTTTTGAGCGGGTTTTCCAACTTTATTTGGACTGCACTTGTCAGCTTCTACCTCTTAGTTTCGTGGGTCTTTCCGGTCGAAGTACATTTCAACAATCTCAACTCACCTTCCACTTTTAATCACACAAACCGCTGTCGATTGCAGAATGTTAAACTCACTGGGTATGTCTTTTAAGATGAGCCATTTCTATCATATCCGACAACTACGCAGTTCTCAAAGTCAAACATCTCGGGATTTCGTGGTATTTTGCATGTGAAAAATTCCAATGATGTTTCCTGCACAATATTTAACTACAGGAGGCGTAATATAAATCAGAACCTAAGATAATCTCAGTTGCATGGGTGTCCGAATACTTATTGATAGATTGTGTAATTTCATATTTCACAAAGATTTTTTATTCAAGGGATATTGAAATTGAGATAATATTTAATTCCTTTTAAAAACTTCTTGGATTTTCATTCATCAAGAAACTAAAATAACTGTTTCAAAATAAAACTTACAAGGGGAGGGCACGAATAAGGATATTCATTTTGGGACGAGACATGGTGTAATAGTAGTACATCTTTAGGGTGTTCAACCCTCAATGTAACTCCGCCGAATGGCCAGTCAATTCGAAGAATATAGCCTTCGAAATTCATGCTTAGATTTTATACAATTAAGTTTTAATTACCTCCAGTGACTCAGTGGCCTAGTTGTTAGAACGCCTGCTTTCTACTCCAGCGGCTAGGGTTTGAATCACGCGATCAAAATTTTTTTTCAATTCATTAAATTTTTTTTAAAAAAAAATTAAATACATTTATTTAAAAAGGACTTATTAAGTATTTTATATAAATATTAAAAAAAATTAAATTAATAACATATAGAAAAGACATATGTTATTTTTACAATATTGACCCTCCAAGCACGTAAAATTCCGTCATTCCAGAGATGCTTTTTCTGCCTTCAAGCAAGATTCCCAAAAGCGGCAGAACCGCATTCTTAAAAATACGGCTCAACCGCTTTTGAGAACCCCACCTGAAAGCAAAAAAATATGTGCAGTGCATTTTTGAAGCATCTCCAGAATGGCAAGACTTTAAGTGCAGACCGCTTACAGGGTTAATAAAACATATGTTACTATATTATTTTTATTATATAATTAAATAACTTTATTTATGAAAGGTTTATTACATATTATATGATATTTTATGTAATTATTTTGTATTTTAAAAAATAAAGAAAACACTGTAATTATATAAATATTTATATTATATTTCCTAAATATATTTTTATATTAATAAAAAATATTTATAATAAAATATATAACACATATTAAATATATTTTACATAAAATCGGATACAAATAGTTTTATAATGTGAAATACAATATACTATAGATAAAATATTACATATAATATAAAATAATTCATAAAATATATTATTATTATTATTAAATTAATTATTTTATAATTAATATAATAAAATATGCTTTTTTAAGTATAATTATTAATTTAATTATTTTATAATTACATAAAATATTTAATAAGTCCTTTTCAAATAAATGTATTTAATTTTTAAAAAAATTAAATGAATTGAAAAAAAAACATCACATGATTCGAACCCTATCTTCCGGAGTAGAATGCCAACGTTCTAACAAGCAGGCTACTGAGTTGCTGGAAGTAATTAAAACTTAATTGTATAAAAGCAAAGCAGGAATTTCGAAAGCTGTTTTCTCCGAATTGACTGGCCATTCGGCAGAGTTACATTGAGGGTTGAACACCCTAAGGGAGTACTACTATAACACCAAGTCTCGACCCCAAATGAATTTCCTTAGTTGTGCCCTCCCTTTGTTAAATGTAATATATATAAAATTCGTTTAAACAACGTTTACAACGTTTTACAACGTTTAATTAAACTACATCATACGAAGTTTCACACGAAAAGTAATTTAATATTTTCAAATTGAAAACTTATTACTACACTTGAAAACCCCAAACCGTAGAATACTTAAGTTTTATCTAACCACCCTTCGAATATTCTTCAAGCACAGCAAACAAATTTCGCATGCACAAATCAATTAGAGGAAAGCGTAGCAAATATATCACTTATAAAGAATTAATATATTACCTTAATAAATTTTTAATAAATGTATAAAACACTCGAATTAATTGGAAATAAATTATTGATAACTAAAGCCTCTTATAGGAAGTAATTAAACACTTTGATAAACATTTTATTATCTTCCGTTCATGGAGAATTAGAAATTAAGGCAACTTTCCACGCTGTCAGTCGGCTTCAACAAATTAATTATTTCAAAACGGAGAGTCATTTCTAAGTTTATATGACCCAGTTGACTCGTTCCATGAGTGATTGAGCCTATGTTATGATATCAGACTTACATTTTTTTATTTCCAGGTATCACCCAGTCATAATTACTTTTAATGTTATTAGTAACACGTTTACCAGCCATAAATTAGAATTTATTGGTCCCCAGTTTCCTGAGGTACGTCGTAAAAGATTAAAAACCGACACAAAAATATCATTACCTAGAGATTCTCTAAGCAGCTGTAAGTTGTAAGTTATCATGATGTATAAAAATCCAGGAACGTTATGAGTGAGTGAAAATATTCTTTAAAAAATATAACATAAGGAAATTTGATTCATTGGGAAAGAATTTGTTTAAAAAGGATTAAGTGTTTTTATTAAAAATCGATTGTAGTTACATTTATTGATAGCAGTTTTATTACTTAACCTAATATCATGATAAAAAAAAATTTTAATGTAGTAAAAGGATATTTAATCGTGGTAAAATCCTAGCTGGGCTCACTGCTGTTTTTGGCATTTTTTTTTTTTTTTTTGCCGAATGGCGCGAAAAACCCGTGTTTCAAAAAATGACGTCATGGACGAAAACGCGCCAAAATTTTTGGTGCCAAAAATTTTATCGCCAAGCAGTGGGCCCAGCTAGGATCCAACCTTAATGGTAATTCATTTTAAAGCGTTATGGAAGGGCTTGCAAAAAAAACAAAAAAAAAGATATTTGTAACCGAGGAACTTACTTTTATTTTATTAATATCATTTGAATGAAATTATATTTATCAATAACTCAACTGTATTTTTACTCTTATTATTAGATGTTTATTTGTATGTTTATTTATATGCAGTATCTAATTTCTATTCAATTCTTTTATTATATACATTCTCTACTTATTTCATATTTTCTGTAAAATAATTTTGCCATGGTATTTATCAACGCTACGAACTGTATTTATCTGTTGCGTGATGGCAACATATTGCTTGTTTTGAAATTTGTTTGAGTAATAAGAAACAGCGGAATGCGTTAGTTGTTCTGTCTCTCGCTGAAAGAGGATTTATGCACAAAACTGGTGGAATTTTTTTAAGGCTCTTTTCTCAAAATGGTTTAAATGTATAATAGGGGGCACCTTGATGCAGTCTATTTTTTGCGACCTGAATCAGTCCTCAAACTACCTATATGTAGGGATAGGAATATGTAGCGAGTATTCCGAGAATAATGAAGCTTAACCGAAGTAATGAAGAGCCGAATTTCTTCGGGCATCGAGGTAAATATCGCCAAATCCTAGGGGCTTCCTATTCTACTCTTGAACCTACGTGTGATAATTTCTTTTTTTTCATATTTGTCGACATACAGGACAAAACCCACTTGCTTTTAAAACTCAAAAATTTGAATTTTGAGAGGTTAAGGCGAATAAGCATGTAAATTAATTTCATTAAATATTATATAAATTTAATTAAATATTACAATCCTAGTTTTCTTCATTCTTGTTCATAGCATTGCAGAATTTTTGCTCTTCATGCGCAAGTATTTGAGTATTCTTTTATTCTTATAAATGTACACAAAGGATATAAAGGATATTTCAGATGCAATAGTAATTGGTACTTACGTAATATCACAACCAATTGGAGACGTTATATGAAACGAAGCACATGATGTTTTCAATTCAGCGCTTGCGACACATAGGCAATCGGGGTTGCCAACTTGGTGAGATATTAACAGAGTTGGCAATCGATGAGGCAATACGTAGTACCTAGTAATTTTCTTGCTAAAATTCATCTTTTTTAATAAAATAAACAACAATAAAGAAACATTACTTGATCTAAGTTTTTTTAAACAAGTAATATAAAAAAAATTAAGTCAATTCCTACTTAGATCAACAAAGAAAAATTTATTTTAGCTATTTTGTATTAAATAGTTACAATTAATGTACATATGTATATACATATGACAGAATCACAACATTAAGTGGTAATTGATTTTTATTGTCATTAATTTATTAATTTGACGTGGTGTGGAAGGTTGAAGAGAGGGATACCAGCTCAGGTGTTGTCATCTTCATTTCACAGTATTCTAAAGAAAGGTTCACCAATATATAGCTCTTAATTAATTAATAAGAAATTAAGTAGCGTATTGTTATCCAAAATAATCATGTATATAAAATTTCACTTCAACTGAATACTTTAAAACGTGAGAAAAATAAATCTTTTAAAGTTTTGACACAAGTCGCCAAAAGGGTCGCTAAGTCACCCAAAATAATGCCAACGTGGCTGAATTTGTAATTCTTTAAATAATTAGTTTTAATCAATTAATTTTTATTAATTGTGGTTAAAATATTGTATTGTCATCCAAAATAATCATGTATATAAAATTTCAGCTCAGTTGAGCGCTTTAAAATTAACGATTAAAAATTCCACCAAGATAAATAAATAAATAGAGAGTGTAACCAAATAGTAGGAATTGAAAAAAGAAATGATTTGAAGAAATAAGCCTTATATTTTGTATAAATAAAGGGTAGTTTCTGTATCGCAGGGTCGTTGTCAACGGTTGACTTTTTTTCTGCCAAATTAAACACAAAATAAGGTAATAATCTCAAGTACTTTTCTTTTTCGTCAGCGCACTCAATAAAGTCGCCAAAAATGATGCAACCGACGCCAAACGGAATATTTTCGCCGGTATTTTCTACAACCACATTTTCAAAGCGGGTCATGATCTTTTCTTATCAGTAAATACTTTTTTATAATGCTTCAAAAATGGTTAAAAACCCAATGAGAACTAACACTTATTCATATTTTTTTATGTATTTTTTGTGTGCTATCGCTAATAAAGCCTGCTTCGTGAGATTTTTCCCAGTGCAACTGAAAAGTACCAATATTTAATTTCACAAATTCAATTCTTAAATTATTTTATTGAGAAGACATGAAATTTTTAATTGTTTCCAACATTGAAGAAAAAAAGGTTAGTTTTATGGTAGGTTTACCACTATTAATAAACTATTAGTGGTATTTGTGTGTGTGTGTGTTTGTGTGTGTGTGTGTGATGATTTATTTTATTGCATTTGTATGGCCCCCTGAAACAGAAAAGTACCAAATAAACTGTGTAATTTAACAACGGAAAAATCATGGCTATCCGTAGTTTTTTTAATAAATTTTATTTTTGTTCTTTACTACCATTCGCATATATTATGAATTTTGTTATTACTGTGCCATAATCTTAATGGGGGGAGAGCTTCAAATATCATGTTTCGTAACATTTGGAAACCACAGTGT
>BMAV01011752.1:61476-81581 GCA_019973955.1 Trichonephila inaurata madagascariensis | reverse complement strand
TATATATATATATATATATCTTCTTGTTTATTTTTTTATAGGGTTGGCAATTGTTGCGATAATAAGACAAAGGCTATAAAAGATATTTCAGATATAATAGTAATTGGTAATTAGGTATTATCGCAACCAATTGGCGGCCTTATATGAAACGAAACACATGGTGCTTTCAATTCAGCGCTTGCGATACATAGGAAATTGGGGTTGCCAGCTTGGTGAGTTATTAATAGGGTTGGCAATTGTTGCGATAATACGTAGTACCTAGTAATTTTCTTGCTGAAAATTTTTTTTAAATCAAATATACAATAATAAAGAAACATTACTTGATCTAAGTTTAAAAAAATAAATGATTTGAAGAAATAAGCTTTATAGTTTGTATTGATTAGCGGTAGTTTCTGCTTCGAAGATTTTTTTCAATTGTTGAATTTTTTCCTGTCAAATTAAACACAAAATAAGGTAATAATCTCAAGATACTTTTCCTTTCCACCGGCGCACTCAATAAAGTCGCCAAAAATGATGCAACCGACGTCAAACGGAATTTTTTTAGCCGGTATTTTTTTTTACCACCACATTTTCAAAATGGATCGTGATCTTTTCTTATCAATAAATACTTTTTTTATAATGTTTCAAAAATGGTTGAAAACCCAATGAGAACTAACACTTATTCATATTGTGTTATGTATTTTTGTGTGCTATCGCTAATAAAGCCTGCTTGGCAAGATTTGCCCCAGTGAAACGGAAAAATACCAATATTTAATTTCACATATTCAATTCTTAAATTATTTTACTGAGAAGACATGAAATTTTTAATTGTTTCCAACACTGAAGAAAAAAAATTAGTGTTCTAGTCGGTTTACCACTGTTAATAAACTATTACTGGTATTTGACGATTTATTTCGTTGCAATTGTACTTCCCCCTGAAACGGAAAAGTACCAAATAAACTGTGTAATTTACAACGAAAAAAAATCATGGCTATTGGAGCCTTTTTTAATAAATTTTATTTTTGTTCCTTACTGCCATTCGCATAAATTATGAATTTTGTTGTTACTGCCATTATCTTAATGGAGAGCTTCAAATATCATGTTTCGTAACATTTGGAAACCACAGTGTACGATTCTTATTTTTAAATTCTTTTTAATGGAGTAAGATAAATTAATAAAGATATTCTATTCTTGTAATTTTCATTAGTTTTATGAATGAAACACAGAGTTTTCAAAGAAAGTGTTAGCTATAATGAAAGGAATGTTTCTGGCGTTAAATTTTCCTGTAAGATATCTTTCACTCAGTCGTAAAATTCTTCAGCATACCCCACACCGTACTTTATAACCTCTTTGAAAGTCTTTAAGATAATGAAGGTATTTTAGCTTCAGTGTTTAGGATTTCACGGTTTTTAATCCTGGGTCGCCGAACTTCCCAGCAATAAATTGAAGATTATGGAGATAAACGTGTTCCTTAATGATATAAAAGTTAAGAAATTACAGCTAGATTTTTAAGATGCACTATGTCTTGGTTATAGCTTGGACTTTTAATCACTTCAGAAAAGATTGGTGATAAAACGTTAAGCAAAAAAAGGGTACTTTATTCTTCAAACTATTTTTATGAAGACTCAAGGTACTACGACTCTTGCGGTCGTTATCGATGTACATTAAGTTTTCTAATGTATAGGATTAGAGAGGAATTTAAATACTCAGGCATATTCGAAATTACCCATTATGAATTATATTTTTATCAGTAATCATTTGTGTAAATAATTCAGTTTTTCGAATTTTGTAAGAACAGTAATTTGTTTTAATTAACATGTGTTTTATAAAGGAATTTAATTAAAAGTCATACTAATTAAATCTTTTGAAATTTTTATTAAATATTTGTGAATAAATTTTATTTTTTTTTCAAAAAGACTAAACCAATTAATGTCTTATTTCGAAGCTATACGAGAGAGCTATTGGTGACGAACCACTCTTTAGAAAAAAAGTGAAATGAAGATGACAACACCTGTGAGCTGGTATCCCTCTCTTCAACCTTCCACACCACGCCAAAGTAAGGACTTTGATCTTTGATAGATTTAGCTTGCGTACACTCCTTTACATGGCGGACTTTCAGTGGTACCAGGATTTTAACCATGACTTCTCGGCCACTAGTGTAGAGTGGAAGCTAGAAAAAGATACACAAAGACGTCCTTATATGATTTGAGTGAGTGAGTGAATATTAACCTCGCATTGTTCAGCTACACGGTTCGAGGGCTTTTGGCGACGAACCTCGTAATTTTGAACCATGGCCAAGTGACGAGGACGACACCTGAGCTAGTACCCCCTCTCCTAACTACCAGACCACACCAACGGGAGGACGTTTGAGCTCTCGAGAGATTCAAAGTGCATCGCTCCCCTATACGCTGAGTCTTTAGTGGTACTGGGCTCGAACTCACGACATGCCTGCCATGATCCGATACCTTGACCACTGGGCTACTGCAGCCCCCTTATATGATTTGACCATGTTTAAAGAACCCATATTTAGATACGATTGTTTTTGTAATCTGATGAGATATCTTGCCCTCTTATCAAAAGTTCCACTTTTAAAAAGTAAAAAAAAAGCATGATATATAATTACTTATTTTCTTTTTCTTTGTATCTCATTAATAATAATAATATATTTTGAAAAAAAACACTCACTCATTTGCGTGTATCGAAATACTTAGGGTATATGTTGTTAATATTATGTTTTATATTAAAAGTATTATTAATCTACATAACAAAACTTAATATGAAGGTATAAAAAAATTTCCAAGTAATCAATAGCTCATTAGTAGCTTAAAAAAGAAACATTGTTTTTTTCTGAAAGTTATTTGTGAATATTTAATCTTTAGTTCTCTAAAGTAAGAAGAAAAAATTTAACATGGGGTCTAGCATAATTTTTATCCTCATTAGCTAGTATTTTTTGCTCTAATGATTCTTTTAGAAAAGAATAAGAACTTGCCTATTGCAAAGGGGAGTTTTTATGAAGGTGCTTTTTATAACAATATAATGGAAATTACGTTGGGAAAAGCATTTTTTTTAAATAACATTTTATTTTGTACTTTTAATTTAGCTATCAAGAACAGTTTTTTTATATATATATATTTGAACTTTCCATCAAATTTACTGAAGTGATAACTTTTTTAGGTGCGGTTTTCAACCCCAAGCCAAGTCGGTAGATTTCCATGATGCAAAAAATTGACACTGTTAATGTCGCATGATTATGCAGCGTATTTAACATCCCTAGATTGCCTATTTGGCTTGGGTGCTCTCTGCAAAATTATATACCTAGTACAATTTCGCTTCGTAAGAGATCAAGTACCACTCTTTGGGGATTAAATTGGGCGTAAAAATTACATCGTTGCAATTGGTATATTCCTACATGGTGGCACACTAAAAAAATGGAACCAGCTTCTGCGGAATGTACTAGATCTACAATGGTAAAAATACCACTCCGCAGTACAATTTGAAAAACCAAACAAGTAATACAAAAAAAAATTAAGTCGATTCTACTTAGATCAACAAAGAAAAAATTTATTTTAGCTACTTTTTATTAAATAGTTACAATTAATATAAATATGTATATACATAGGACAGAATCACAACTTTATGTGGCAATTAATTTTTATTAATTATCTTTAAGGTATCGTATTGTCATCCAAAACAATTCTGTATGCAAAATTTCAGTTCAACTGAATGCTTTAACACGTGAGAAAAAAACCTTTTCAAGTTTTGACACAAGTCGCCAAAAATGATGCCAACATGACGGAATTTGTAATTCTTTAAATAATTAGTTTTAGTCAATAAATTTTTATTAATTATAATTAAATTACTATATTATCATCCAAAATAATACTGTATAGGTATAAAATTTCAGCTCATTTGAGCGCTTAAAAATGTATTTTATTAACGATTGAAAATTCCACCAAGATAAATAAATAAATAAATCTAGAGAGAGTGGGAGCAAATAGTAGGAATTGAATAAGATAAGTAACTAACTCATGCACAGGTGCGAATTTCTATATTTTGTACTGTTACAATTCGAAATACTGGATAATTCAAGTTTGTATCTCCATCTCTAGAATTCTACATTAAAACAATGGGGAAAATTCTAAATAAAATTCGAATTTGCTGTGCGTTTCCTCTTAGATATCTTCTGTAAAAAATAGTTTTTGAAGTTTTCCAGTACACATGCATTAGAGTTTCATGTGTTCCTAAAGAAAAGTGCAAGGAGTAACTTTCACTTTCCGATTATCGGATTCTTGAAGCTGATTCAAAGCATTTTGATTGACCTTGGTTAAGGTCACTTTAAGATGCTTAAATCAATTTATGAGCGTTACTGTGCATAATAAAAATATTTGAATTAATTGAAAAACATAAAATCATATATTATAGTATACATTTATTTCGTGTATTGTTATATCGCTGATCTCGTAGGGTTATTTTTTTATTTACCCGTTTACTATTATAACAAAGGTAATTTAAAGTTTTTGTATAGATCGAGGTTTTTACTGGTAACTTTAGCTTCGAATTATCAAAATCTGATTGCCTTACATATTGAAAAGTAAAAGATATTGGAAGTCTCATATTTGAATAAATTAAATATTTTTCTTTTTACATATTTATAAAAGTATATTAAAAACCCGAAGCAATTTGATTAGATAATATTCCTAACAAAATTTCTGGATAAAGGTAAATCGGGGGAAAGATATTTATAAGGATTTTTCGATTACTATATTGAAAATTTAAAATGACAAGACCATGAAAAAAATACACTTTATTTTTCAATATTTAATTGGTCATGTATACAAGTTAATTCTCTTCTTAATATAAAAATAAATAAGAAATATAGTGTTAAAGCAATTCATTTAATTATGGCATGTTCCCCCACATATGGGGGAAAGATAGATAAGATCCCACCCATTAAAAGCATGTGTTTGTTGCTAAGTTATTTTGTGCATTAATTAAATTCTGATTTAAATAATTAAAATGTGTTTCTTGTTTTAAACATTTTACTAGTGTACAGTTAGAAGCATAAAACATTTTAAATAGGTAGTGCTGTAGCAGCAGTAAAAAAGGCATTTAAGTTGATAAATTTGCAAAAAGCCCATGTAAGTTAAGTAGAGGTCTACCCAAAATCGAAAAACATGGCAAGGGTTCTATGAGATAAGAAAATTTTGAGAACCTATGAGTTAAAATATCTTTAAAATATGACCAACATTATGTTGAATTTCAGTGAAGGAAGTGTCTTAAAATTTTCATGAGTGATCGCACTTCACATTGAGTGATGAATGAATTTTAGTGTTAAAAATTTCGTATTTTTCATAAATGTTTAAAATCTATTTTATCCATAAAATTGAGAATATGGGAATATAGAAAAATGAATAATATTGCTGAAAATCTAAGAAACAAATTTTAAATTAAAAAAAAATTAAGACATTTTATTTCGAAATAAAATAAATCAGTTCTTCAATTTAAAAAAAAAAATAATGATTGCTCATTAAAAAAAGTTAGATAGAATTAAAACATTTCATCGAAATTCTTCACAAAAGGGAATATTAAAAGTAAATTAAGTAAAAAGTAAATTAATTCCATGGTAAAAAAAACCAACAGAATTATCTGATTAACATTTGAAAAATAAGAAAAGAGAAAATTGCTCGTCTTTCAAAATTCATTAATCTAAATTTGAATCATTATCTTTTTTTCTTCTTCTTGTAAGAATTTCAAGGATATATTTAAAGATTTCAGAAATCCATTTCACAATCAAGATATACATAAAAAAAAAGACACTCTATTCAATAGCATATAATATTCGAAATTTCTTAACATTAACTTACGTTTTTATTTTATGAGACATCTGTAAAAATATTAAAAAAAAAAAAAGAAAATGGAAACAATCAAAATTGAAATGAAAAGGAAAACAAATATCAAAACTGTCTTTTACGCTGACTGTAAGTATTTAATACGTTCATGGTGATTGAAGAATTAAAAAAAAAATTGATTTAAAGGAACATATAATGAAAACGTAGTGAAAGTTAACTGTAGCTAAATATAAAAATTAAATTCATAATTATTCAAATAATGATTAAATTTTAATCTCAATTTCCTGTATATTTTATTTGAAGTCTTTGCGCTAAATAATACTTTAAATATTTAAGCACTGCAATTAACTTTTTTTTTCTTCATAACTGGAGGAAACAATGCACTTTTTTAAAATTTATTTCTTATCTCTTTAAAACTAAATCACGCAGTAGCTTTATATTCGCACAATGAACCCGTTAAAATAAATCGATTCTAACCGTTCTAAAAGTGGTTCCAAAATATGTCAAGTACTATAATAATGATGTTTCAAATCTACACGGAAACTCTCAATTAAGTTAATAGCGAGCAATAATGTTGCCGATATATTTCAGAAGCAAAATACGGTTCCTCGTTTTTGTTTTTCGATTACGGTAATGATAACTCTTCTTTTGCGTGCAGTGCTATTCTCGGAGTTCCAAAACGAAAACAAACTACAAAAAATTGGATTTGGTATTTTGAAAAAGAATTCTCTAATGCTTTGATTACTGCGAATCCAAATATCTGCAACCAAGCATAATAAATATCTACAGCCGATTTAAGAGGGGTTTTGTTTACAGAAGAAGGAAGAATCAATGGTTAGCATATATGTAATAAATAACAATTTCATGGTCATTCTGTTCTTTTAAATTCTTTTAAAATACTATACTTTTACAGGAATAAAAGTATGTGTGTATGTGTTATAGTTCACATAAATTTTCTCTTGAGAAACTTTAATTCATAAATTGCCTTGAGCCTTTCAAGCCTTCGCATGATAATTGATTTCTACTTTAAGCGAAAGGGGAAACAACCATAACCTTATCTCCAAAAAACTGAAAGTTGAGCGTTTATAAAGCAGGTGGATGCAACTTTGCATCATCCAAGTATGGGGATCAATAAGAAAAGACTTTTCTGGAATTGATATGATTTTAATAGCTTCCGGCTGTCCATGACTTTAAAAAGACGAAATCTCCGGAGCGAAAAATGACTACTTTTGTGAATATCATGTAAATCACCCGTATTAGTCTTGCTTTGTTTGTCCTATTTGTTTTATGACTAGTTTTCTACGTAACTAAATAAGTGTGTATTTTAAAATGACAACATGTTATTTCATGAATCCACTCAACGACTGCAATGAATATATATATATGTAAAGTATTGTAGTAGTGTTGGCCGGTGTTGGTTTGTTTCGATTGTTGTCATATCTGGTTTAGTGAAAACATCATCAGAATTAATTTTCCACCTTTTATTTTGAAGCACACATAGCGTAGATGGTCAGTCACTTTTATATTTCACATATATTTGATAAGAACACGAAAACAGACACATATAACCGAAGCGACATCTTGACGGACACAACACAAAGACAAAAGAGCTGCAGTTATTTACATTCTTACTTGGACGGCAAGCAGACAAAGAGAGCGATTACACAAGATTTTTGCTTTTGATTATTAAGTAATAGTAGTTCTGATTGGATAGAATGGGCGTGACAGGGATTTCGGACTAGCCGATTACGATTACGATTACAGTGTTAATTTTAAACCAAAGAATTAAAGTTTGTTTAAATATTAGTGCAAAGCACTAAAACAAAAAGGATAATAGATGGAATTATATATATATAATAGGACCTCTATTTAACGAAGTCACAAGATCCCAATAAAAATTTCGTTATCTACAGGTTCATCTTTTAATATACTTTATGAACCAAATGAAACAAATTTTAAATTCAGAAGCACTATATATTTAAAAAAAAGTAATTGTTCACACCTTTTTGTAAGTTAATAACTATTTATTTTATATATCTTACATATCAAAAAAGAAAGAAAAGCTGCAAAGAAAACGAGAAAAAAATATCGGAGAATATACTGCATTTTCAACATTAAGAAAATAATTTTATACAAAAATTAATAAATTTTAAGGACATTTTTAAATTTAAAACATACAAGTAATTTTAAACATAAATTATTTTATAACTAGAAACACGCATTACCACATGCTTTCTTAAATTTAATTATTTATAAAACCTGGGAATTTTGTTTTCGGCGAGTTAGGCACCTAATATGAAATCGGTTCAAGATTTATGATTACTGTAAAATGTGTTAAAAGAGTGAATAAGTTTAAATGTCGTGTAATACTTTAAAAATAGGCAGAAAAAAATTGAATCACAAGAGAAAATGTTCGTTATATAGAAAATGCACTTCGCAACTGGGAGGTTATTTCATGAAGAAAATCATAAATAAAAGTAAAAAAAAAATCTATTTAAGTAAATGAGTAATTTACCTGTAAAGTTAGCTTTCAGTATGGCAAAAATCATTTGGCTTTGGAGTCAATTCACACTAACTATAAATATTGCTTAGAATACTTAGCTTTTATCTTGAATTACAAATATTATTTACATATTTTACACTTGCATAAATGATTACGAAATTATTAATCAATATTTGATCACGTATGGTAAATTCGAAAACACATTACTACAACTTGCCATCTCTTCTTACTTTCTTCCCTTTATTATCACTCTCAGAGCAGAAAATAATACACTGTTGGATTAGTTTTCTTTTCTGTTAGGAGAATGTAGTCAACGAAATGTGTTTCAGACAAGCGTAAAAGAAGAGGGGGGGGGGCCGTCTCAGCAGAAGTTTACAGATAATGATTTTTACAGATAATGCCACCTAGACATACTTTTCAATTATTCAAGACCATAAAATGCACATGTGAAATGGTTCTTGAAAGACCGATTGTTCAGTGTAAATTTTCACTGTGCCCGATCTACAATCCGGATGAGCCAAGATGGCACATTTCGCCAGACCAAGCTCAACTTGGGCAAAGCCAGGAAGGGGTTAATTTTGTTAATTTATCTGAACATTTGATGCATGATACTAAACATTAAAGTATTTATCTTAACTCTAACATATACATTAAGACCAAAATAGATGAACGGCCATGGCCACAAACTCGTGGTTAACAGTGTTTTTGGAGAGCCGTGGGCTGGAGTCCTGGTGCAACTAAAGACCCACCGTGCTAAAGATGTATGGTTAATTTCTCGACTCTCGAAGTCTTCGTATTGTCGTGGTGCGAAAATTTGGAGAGTGAGATGCTACCTCAAATGTCATCTCTTTCACCTGACCACATGTTTCAATTACGAAGTAACCCTCTCCAATAACCTCGCCAACAAGAAACACATAACGTTACGTTTATTACACACTAGCTGTTATACCCGTTCTTAGCACGGGTGAATTGAAAAACCAAACAATACAGATTGAAGAAAAAAGAAGTTTTTAATGAGTTAATTTTACGTGAATTGCAAATTAAACAAAAAAAAAAAGGTTTTTATCTAACCTGGATAAAAAAATTTAATAAAATTTTAAGTCTGTGGAAATAATAGTTATAAAAGCGGATTTTTTTTTTTAGCTATAACTCCCCGTAACTCTCTTGTGGGTTGATTTTTTAAAACACCTTCCTAAGCTGATCTCTGCTCAGTAAAAGTAGTGTATTGTTACAAATTTTGTGTAATGAATGCTTCAAATATTATAAATATTTTATATCTGGAAGTGTAATACGTTAATATTACTTGTTGCTGTATTTATTTTATGTTAAAATTGTAATCAGCCTCACACTCCGCCTGTTCAAGCTTTCGCAGTTCCTGGTGCCTGGCTTAGACAAAACAAAATGCAAAAGTTTTCTTCACACATAAAAGGTAGTATATGCTGTCACGGGATTTTTTGCAGATGGCAGAATTTTTTCCTACTTCCTTGGCAATTATCATTATATTTTGGACACTTCACACAATATCTTTATAAATTATAGCCTATGTGTTATTCTAATACAAAAGCTATATTACGGCAAAGTTTCATTAAAATCCAATTAGTTGTCTTTGCGTGAAAGAGTAGCAAACATCCACACAAACTTTCACGTTTATAATATTAGTAAGGATTTATGAACAACCAAACAGGAATATTGATATTCTGCGTATCCATTTTTATTTTACAAAATTTGAATTTTATTTCTTCTTCTGTATCGTAAAGCTAATTTCAAAGCTTTTTGGTAACATTTTTAATAAAAATCTCCATGATTAAAAAAGAAAATATTTAAAAATATATTTTTCTAAAAAAAATATATTAATTACTTTTAATTCCTGTTGGTATTAAAATTACTTTCTTGTATTTTTTGGTTGAAACTGTGAGTTCAGTCGGGAAAAAATAATTGTATTTCCATTAAGTAAAAAAAAATGCAATTGGAATGTTGAATAAAGATAATAAAGTAAACTTCGAAAATAAATTAAAATATTTGCATAATAATAATTTTTAAAAAATTTATTTTTACTATTTGCTGTAAACGAGAATGAATGTTGATATAATGCAGTATTTCGAGTTATAATATTTAAGCAATTTGAACAAAATATATGATCATTTGAGAACGAAATTTTTTAATATATAAGCCAATTGAGTAAAGTTATTTTACCAGTTAGTAGATCAAATGAGTTTAAATATTGACAACATCCAACATTAATAAGATTTTTTACTTTTAAAACCCCGTTAACAGCTATGATTATTATTATTATTATTTATTTTTTTATTTTTTTCAAGCTGTTCCTCACGAATTTCAACAATCAGTCAAATATATTTAAAAAATGCTTTTAGAGTAAAAAAAATTTTAGCTTTGCGATAGGTTTCCAAATTAAGTTTTTTTAAAAAAAACGAGGGCATTCTTTTGATTACTCTAGGTAAGAATAAGAAAAGAGAAAAATAGAAATTTATTAAAAGGAAATTTTACGTCTTTAAGTTAAAAATTCTTTCCTTGAATGTGAATACAAAAAAAAAAGGCAATAAAGCCTAAGGTTATTTTTTTTTTCATTTAAACCAAAAAAATATACTTAAAGCTTAAACTTAATCGTTAAAAATATCTTTGCAAATATTGCAATAAAAGTCTTTACAATCAAAAAGATTTAACGTATTTTGATTTTCGAAAATGTAAAACTGACTTAACAAATGAATAAATCACATTTACAAAAGTAATTAAAATAATTAATATTTACTTTAAATTAAGATAAAAATTTACGTTTTATTCAAAACATTTCATTCATACCAACAAAGTAAAACTTTTCAACGATTACTTAACATTTTTATTTTTTACTTCAATATCCCTTTAAGACCCGAAATATTTTTATCTTTAAATTTTAAATTTGTATGGTTATTAATACTATATTGACCCTAATGACACTGGAAAAAATAATACAAAAATTCTCGTGGATTGGGTCTTAAAGGGATAAAAAAAAATTTCTATTTTAAACTACAATGATATATTAAATGATCAAATTAACCGATGAAACACTAGACGCATCAATATAACAAAACAATATAAATGCTAAATCTAATTTTTTATGAGTTATTTATAAAATTCTAATAGATTATTCACTACAAAACTAAATAAAACTCACATATCATATGCGAACTTTAAAAATATTCTAGTAATAAAATCCCATAGAAGTGTGAAATAATATTGACAAGTGACTTTTGTTAAATTTTAAATGGAGAAAAACTTTACTTTGGGGTTGTTAATTTATTTTATTGAACTTATTAATATTCTACCAAAAGTAAATTAATTGTGTTTTTAAAAACACTAAAAATTACTTCAAAATATTTATTAGAATATACACTGCTGGCCACCGTTAAATGCAACACCCTGAAAGAAGCATGCAATTAACATGAAATTTACAACATGCATTAGAGAAGGTGAGATATGCAAATGATTAGAATTTCAGCTCAGATACACTTTACGCGCGCCTGTGGCGCCACCTCAAAGCGCTATTTAAGGCTTGCAGATTTCGAAGGTTTCAAGTTCGGCAATTGTGTTATTCTTGTGTCTCTTCTTCTTCGTTATTTCAAAAAACGATCAGTTATGTCTCGTAAAAAACAGCGATCAGCTTTTGATCAAGTATCCGAGTTCGACAGAGGAAGGATAATGGCTTACCGAGATTGTGGATTATCTTTCAGAGAAATCAGTAGTCGTGTTGGACGAAACCAAACAACTGGAATGTGGATATGTGACCGTTGGATGCAGGAGGGTACGACGACCACCTCAGTGCACCACTTCACGTGAGGACAGGCAAAATGTGTGCATGGCAGTAACGGATCGCTCAGTCACATCACGAACCATAGCACAGCACATTGAGTCTGTAACGCATCATTCAGTGTCTGAGAGTACCATTCGACGCCGTTTACAGCAGAGTGGTCTGTCCGCAAGACGTCCATTGCTTGATCTACCCTTGAAGCAGAACCACAGACGTCTCCGCCGCCAATGGTGAGATGAAAGAAGGATGTGGGGGGCAGAATGGAATGATGTTGTCTTTACTGACGAGTCACGCATCTGTCTGCAACACCACGATGGTCGGATTCGAGTCTGGAAACACTGTGGAGAGAGGATGCTGAACAGCTGCGTTATGCAGCACCACACTAGTCCTGCAACGGGTATTATGGTATGGGGTGGTATTGGATATCACTCTCGCACTCCTCTAGTACGCATTGCCGGTACTTTAAACAGCCAGCGCTACATCTCTGCGGTGTTGGAGCCAGTTGTCCTTCCTTACCTTCAGGACTTGACCACAGCCATATTTCAACAGGCACACGTGGCACGCATTGTCCAAAGGTTCTTCGTCAATCACCAGATTGAATTGCTTCCCTCGCCGGCTCGCTCTCCGGATCTTTCGCAGATAGAAAATATGTGGTCCATGATTGCTCAACAATTGACCCAGATTACACCCCCAGCTGCCCCACTATATCAACTTTGGCAATGGGTGGAAGCTGCTTGGTCTGCTGTGCCCCAAGAACACATTCAAAGTCTCTTTGAATCAATGCCGAGGCGTGTGGAAGTGGTGATCTCCAACAATGGCAGCTACTCTGGCTACTGATTCTGGCAGGCACCACACTTCACAGAAGTCTATAAGTTTAATCATTTGATACTTGGTCAACATATTATCTACAAAATAAATTTTGTTGTGCCATCTCTTGTCTTTCTTGGTGTTGCATTTACGGTGGCCAGCAGTGTATATAAACTTCAGAATTTCAAGAAATAATCTTGTGTATGATATGTGATCAAACGATAGATTTATAATGAATATTTAAAACTATTTAACTAAAAAAAATCATAAACGAAAATTTTTATGACGAACTGTCGGGTTTCGAAAACGTAAAAGGATTAATTATTATTTTGTTCAAAATTTTGAAAAAACTGCACGAGTATAAAAAGTATTAATGAAAAAGAGAGAGCTTAATGTTGTACCAAACGCGAATCACCAGTGTGTGTTCAGCTTTTATTATTCCACTATATTACTTTAACAATATCTAATTAGAATAAACAAAATAATGAATCTGTAAATTGTTGCATAGGCCCAAAAGAGGTCTTTTTCGTGTTTTTGAAATTAAACATTTTTAGTTATTGCATACATTATTTTATTTGAATTTACATTATTCGATAATTCTTTAGTATTTAAATCTTATTTTCTTATATATTAATTAAAACGTTCATTAATTGTGCTTAAATATTTAATAAGATTATATTTTAAATCATTTTAGAGTATCAAAAATATATATGTTATTTTGTTACTGGGATGAATTCGTAAACGGGGATTTGCCAGAATAATCTGTTTATTCTTAAAATAAGAAAAAATAAAATGAAGAATAACAATTAATGAATTAAGTAAAACATTTAAACGCGCGTCCTTGCCTAATTGGCTTTCATTATATTTTTAAGAGTTATCACTACTACGCCGATGTGCGTCTGCCTCTCTTGCGTACTCAGTCTCTTCTCTCGTTGCCTCTTCCGTCTGAGTCATTGCCCTCTGCTTCTCTTCGAAGCCACCTGGGAGGGGGATGGTAGAGGGCTTGCAGTAGCGCGTAGCTTGGCCTACTTCACATATATAATCACAAATATTTCCTTAAACTTCAAATAACCTTCTATTATGACGTTTAGGAAAAATTAAGCATATTGATTTCCCCAATGATAAACCGAGTGACCGAGTGGCGTTTTGCGCTTCTATGCCAGAGGTCAGCCTTTCATTTCTTTAGTGGTTCGATAAAATGAAAACCAGTCTTGTGTGCTTGGGAAATAAACGAAGTGGTTTCGAGTCAAACTGAACACCTTACTTGAACATCTGCTCATGCACCTTAGCACTTCAGGTCACGAAAACTGAAATGGGCACAGTTGACCTTGGCCTTCTAATAGTCTTTTATGCCACTGAGTTCAGTTTGGTTTTCCTCAATAATAACCGTTGGCAATTAAGTACATTAAATTAATTATTAAGAAGTTAATAACTAATTTGTTTCTCTCAAGCTGATGTACAATTTCTCATTTTACATTTTATTATCATTCTTTCCCTGAGCGATTAAGTTATAACATTACACATTGTGGGTTCTTTAATCTCGATAGCATGCTTCTTTAATTATTTTTAATGCCAGTAAGAAACACGTTTACCTACAATAAACTTCTATTTATTGCTCGTGAGAACTCTTCCCGCTCCCTGCGCGTAAACCATAAAGAATTAAAGACCCATACCTAAATGTGTTCAATACCTTGGAGATTTCTCAAGATGGCTGTAAAAAGGAGCAAGGATACATACGTCGAGCAATTTTATGACTGAGTGAAAATTATCCAAAAGCAAAAGTTTAATAACAGAACATTTCATTCTTTTATGGGAGATACTAGCATTAAACAGTGTGTTTTATTTATTGAATCGACGGTAATTTCGGGTAAAGTTGACTTTCTATCAAATAAACAGACATTTTTGAAAAATAATTTTAAATTGAGCTTTCCGAGCTCTTATCGTAGATATATATTTAAGATATCATGAACAGAAATATTTTTCAATGAAGTAGAATTTAAAGCATTTTTACGAGTAAATTTTTGTAACCGAAAATTATATTTATAAAGAAATTAATTATTTAAAAAGGAACTCGTTTTTCCCCATTACTTTGACTTTCAAAAGAAATACTGCCGCAAAAGCAGTCCCCTCCCCTACCCTCTTTTGTTAACCTCTTCCCAGTTTTGCCCGAATGCCACTCGGGCACTTGAAATGGCACTTCCCTGATTTGCTCGAGCTGCACTCGGGCAACGCTTTATTCTACTCTAATCCTCTGATTTGCCCGAATTTTTTGCTCGTTTAGTGCGCAATGTTTCTTACAGTAAAGCTAGAATAGTCGAGTAAATTCAGCATTATAAAAAAATGTCTATACCGGTTTCAAGGTCAGGTTTTACTACGTTTTTTTAACTCTTACCGGATGGCAAAAATTTTCTTTTTACTAGATCGGTGTACCGCAAGTTACGAACACTATTTATGTTAAAATTGGAGCTTAAAATGGAGGAAAAATGAGTGATTATTATGAGCTCATAACAAAAAATAATTCTGATATTGACTCAAATATGGAGTATGTAATTTCTGTAAATGATTCTGGAAGCAATGAAAGTTTGTCATCGGAAATCTCTTGTGGTGTAGATAGAATGTATCAGCATCTCACAACTTACACAATAACAAAAAAAGAGTCAAGAAACAATACAAAAATATATTCTTCCTTCTTTAGATACATCATAGTGGAATGATTTCGTTTTATATCAGAGAAACTGGGGGAAAAAAGAAAATTATCTTATTTGAATTTCAGTCTTGATATTATAGATTGCCCTTATTGAAAGACATGGAGTGGCAAATGAGAAAAAAGGAAGACCAGGAATTTTGTTCAGTTCTTTACGAGTGACAGAAAAAGACATTTTAGAAGTGATTTCTCACACCGACAAAAAAATTGAGACCAACAAGGCAATGTTTTGTGTGTTGTTCGAAAAGAAACGATTTTGGAAAACGGAGGGAAAAAGAAATACGATATGTTTGTCCCGATTGTGTGTGTGCAATGTTGGACTATGCTTGTCTCCCTGTATTAATATTTACCACGCAAAAACCGAGTTTTAAGAGAATAATTAACTGTAAGTACAATATTATCTTTTTAAATCTAATATACATTTTTGTAAAGTATTCTTTTGAGTTCGCTTATTTCTTCAGAACAAAGCCAACTTCAAGAAAAGTATGTTTCTTCAATGAAAATAAAAATTAGCATAATTATTTAAATTCTCTAATTATATATTTCTAACTGCTGATTTCAGTTTATATAATTGATTTCCTCTTAAAAATGTTTACAAAAAATATGCTTATTTTTTGACAAAATATATGGCAGAAAAAAGAAACTGTTAAGTGGTTAAATACGGACTAAAAAAGACAGATATTCTGTTTAATTTAATAAGATAATTTATTCAGGTATACGACTACGTTCGGAACCGTGATTTTAAAAAGCACATAAATAGATATTTTTCATATTTAGTGTCACTTAGATTAGAATATAGGTATAAAATTGTTTTAAGGACATTTTGACAAAAAAAGATTATTTAAATACTATATTTTGGCAAAAAATTAACTTAGAATAACCTTCCTTCAAAATGTTCTCCTTTTGTAAAAATTCCTTCTATTATAATAATATTTTGCCTGTATATAGCTCAGACCTCTGTACAGAGGGCTCAACTATGATTTTTGAAAAATTCGCAATATTTTCAGAGTTACCACCATTTGAAATCATTATTGGCGTTTTTTTTCTTAAAATTTCTCCCCTCTGTTGTCGTACAGCATGGGTAAACCCACTTCTAAGTTATATATTTCAAAACTTCTAATTGAGCCTCTGTACAGAGGTCTGAGCTATATACAGGCAAAATATTATTATAATAAAAGTATTTTTCACAAAAGGAGAATATTTTGAAAATGGTTCATTCTATGTTCCTTTTTTGTCAAAATATTGTACTTAAATAATTTTTTATTGTAATACTATTCATAAAACAATTTTATATACATTTTCTAATCTAAGTGACACTAAATATCATAAATATTATCCATTTATACGCTTTTGCAAAATCACGGTTCCGAACGTAGTCGGATACATTGATATTGTTTTCAAATATATCTAACTTAAACATACTCGGGTGTATTATTATCAATACACAACTAAAATGAATAACATGTTTATTAACGTCACACTTTGAAGCGACTCGGGACCGTAGTAGCCTAATGGTCATGGTCACAAACTCGCGGCTAGCGTTGTCAATTCGCATGCTAAAGGGTCATCATATAAAAAGGTTAATACACATTAAATCTGAGTGACTCAAAATCTTCTTGTTTGTGTAGAGTGAAAGTTCGGAGAATGATATGTCGAATCAGGTGCCACCCTTATCATTTGACTTAGTTTTAAAATTACAATGTCCAGTGCAGTTGCCTTTGACTGCGAAGTTTATAAAACACTCCTTAAAGCTGTTCAAGGGCCATTAGCGACGGACCTCCAATTTTTAACCATTTTCAAGTGGCGAAAACGCTACTTGAGTTGGCACGCTTCTCTCTATGCTCCATACCATGGTACATTAGAAAACGAATCGTCAGATTTTAGGTACAGTGTGCTCTATACAAGACAGGTCTTTAGTGACACCATGGTACAAACTGATAACTCAACAAATAAAATATCGATAATTAGTAAGTGGCCATACCCCGCTACTGAAATGAGCAATATACTCCACACTGTAACATATACACTCAACTCTTTTTTTACACAATTTTGAGGTAACACGGTACACGAATTTAACGATTTTTTTCACACGAATTTTTTTGTTCTAGCATGAAATTTAAAAACAAGGTGGGGACTTGTGCCTTTGGATGAGAACGTTTTGAACGAGTTTATGACAGTTTATGATAATAAGGAAGTCGATAATGGCGAAGTAGAAGATGAAGTTCAGCTATTAACAGCTGATTTAGCTTGAAATTTGCTACAAGTATGGAAAACATTTTATTACTCTTGATCCTGGCAAAGAGCGTTCATGAAAATTTCCAAGTAATTTTGACAAGATATGAAGAATTGTATAGTCAACTTGAAAAACAAAAAAAGTCAACCACTAATGCGACTTTCTAACAACAACAAAAAATTCCATTAATAACAAATTCTTCCCTTGAATTAAAACCGGCAATGGACTAAATTCATGTGACGTCATTAGTCACATGATAACTGAGCCACGTGTTTTCGGGCAATCAGTTCATAAATTAATGCGACGCCATACTTATATCATAAATATAATCACGCGTTTCCAGCCAATTAGTTCATGTGCTTCACTGTTGCCAACTTTTGCTTTTTGCAGGAACTTTCTTTTAGAAAGTACATATTTGTCAAAGATATAATAATGCACATAGTTAAACAAGATGCACTTAGTTTAAAAGTATTCGTATAATGTAAGCATTTTTTTTAATTTTGAAAACTGTTTGAAGAATTTTTTAGCATGTGAACTCTTTACCCAATCATCAAACTTTAAATGTTATCTAAACTTTACAAGGTGAACAACTTAGTATGTCAATTTTTAATCAATGGGAAACACGTGATTGCCGTTATTATGTGACCATCATAAATTTAGTCCATTGTGCTAAATTTATCTGGTACATCTACTAATGATGGCATTTTTTATCCAGTTCGCTATAAACGTGCATGTTTGGTATGGTAGCCATGAATAGTCGTTAATTAGTTGTTATATTCCTAATTTCAATTTGAGTTTTTATGTCATATGTACTTTTAGACTACATTTTTACTATGTACTACTTTTAATTATCTTGCAACAAAAAAGGATTGTTTTGTTTTATAAATATGCAACATGGGTTACATTACTACTTTTTTTGCACAGTTTCTTGAGAAAATACTTAGGGACTCTTTTCATCCTACAAGATTTTTTTTAAAATTGTGGAACATATACCTAAGTTTGCCAAATGCCGTATATATTTTTTAAACACACACACAAGATTTTGTTCTAGCACGGTTTTCTGAGGAACACATATGTACCGTGTCAAAAAAGAGTTATGTGTACTTTGCAATAAAAAAAAAAAGCTTTTGTTTTTCGATAGTACTATTTCGTTTGAGTGAATTTCAATTCGTTTGAATTAAGCCTTAGCAAGAAGTAAGAATCTAGTTGCGATAGTGTAAAAAATGCTATTGTTCGAGTTTTTTCAATTTTCTCTTCCCACAAAGATTCTGAAGATTTGACTGAGTTCGATTATTTTAAAATTACTATCAAATGCTTTGCATGCTTTAGATAACGATTGGACGATGAAATTTCAAGCTCAAGTGTGGCGATTATCATCGCTTGTCTTTGGGTAATTGCATAGTACTGCATATTTTAAGTGTTGAAGTCTAACGAAAATATAATTCATCTTTTCTCATAGATAATTATTAAGAAAGTATTTTTTTTAAGAAATAATTAATAATGAACAATTGAGCCTCAAAAAATTACTAAAGGATTCTCACATTTCTAAATGAATAAACATTGAAGAAAATTGAGAATTTATGAGAATTTATAGTGCGATATATAATATTTATATATAATAGGATTGTGGGATTCTTTTTCATTTTTTGCTGAATAAGTCTCTTGCTCTATGGAGTAATTTTTTTTATTTGGTGTAAAAAAATTTTTTATTAGAATATATCAACGATTATTATTTTTCATTGTTTTATCATTTTTAGATGTGGAATAAATTAAAATTAATATTCTTAATACTAAACAAGGAAAAGAATAAAAAAGATATCTAATTTATTCTTTTAGAAAAAATATTTTGTGGTAGAATATGTGATTCAAGCCCGTGCTTTTATATATTGTGTCAAAAAATTTTACAAATGTATTCTTATCAAAACAAAAAAAACAGAATTTTTCATTTTAACCATTTCAATTTAGGAATCCTTACTGCTTATTGTTTTCTAAGAATTACTTGTTTTGAAGAATGTAACGAAGGGCATGGCAATCTGTACTTGAATTTTTGAAACATTATTTAATATAAAAATACTTTTTAAGAATGTTAGTTACATATATTTCCACATATAGCAATATAATTTGCTCAACAAAAATCTGTCTTCTGAATTTTCAAAAGTAAAAATTTATTCGGAACAATATTTTTTGAAAAAACTCTGCTTTTGATATTATGAGGAAATGAAAATATT